>LNAC01000219.1:549617-631557 GCA_002007465.1 Ailurus styani
CCCGACGCGGGCCTCGATCCCAGGACCCTGGGATCATGACCTGAGCCGAAGGCAGCGGCTTTAACCCACTGAGCCACCCAGGCGCCCAAAAGTATCAGAATTTAAAGAATAGAGTTCTACAAATCCCAAAAAAGGAAAGGAAGTCACTGCCTCATGTATTTATTTTGGATTAATCATTGCTGTGAGAAATAGAGTTTGCAAGAAAAGAAAACGTATGCTGAGACACAGAGAGAGATGGTAAAGGAAGGAGCTACCATCTAGTGTCTTTCTGTTTTGTTACTATATTAATATGTGTAGGACAAAGAAAAAGGAATTAGAAGAATATTAATAGTAGTCCAGTGAATTTCCTTTTGTTATAAGAGAAGTTTGGATATTATTATCTAATAGTCTAGCATTACATAAAACTTTAATGCATTATGATTTTTTTAAAAAAGTTCACTTATTTATTTGAGAGAGAGAGGAATGGAGAGCAGGAGCATGGGGAGAGAGGCAGAGGGAGAGGGAGAAGCAGAAACCCCGCTGAGCAGGGAGCCCGATGTGGGGCTTGATGCCAGGACCCTGAGATCATGACCCAAGCCAAAGGCAGACACTTAACCAACTGAGTCACCCAGGTGCCCTCATTATGGTATTTTTTAAATTGAAGTATAGTTGACATACAGTGTTACAAGTGTGCTACATAGTGATTCAACAATTGTATGTGTTATGCTATGCTCAGCGTAAGTGTGGCTACCATCTGTTACCATACAATGTTATTACCACCCCCGCATTATGGTATTTTAATAATGCTTTGTCACCCAGATAATAATCAAAAAGCATAAGGTATGTTGCAAAGCTACTTTTGTGACTTATAAGGGAAGAAATACCAAATTTCAGGACATCCTTAATATTTCAAATTTCCTAGGAAAACATTGACATTGGTGTGCATATCCATCCTACCTTTGCTCTTAAGGGTCTATATGGCCTAAAAACTTACAAGTACTTAATGGAAAGGTGTCTCAAATGACTGGCTTACCTGAAATCTTGACTTGAGACACGACTCCATCTCCTCCATCACTGTGTGCGCGGACCTCCACCACATACTGTCCATCCCTGGGGATGGGGACTTCTATGGAGTGTTTATGAGTTGAGTACAGCTTGCCGTCATGCTGGCCATCAGGTCTATAGAGCACCTGAGAAAGTACCAAAATGTGTATATTTAATAAAGTGGAGTAATGATCCAAGGCCAAAACACTAAAACCATCATAAAAATTCTTTAGACTTTTATTAATAATAAAAAAAATTCTAGGAAGCTATGTGTAACACTAGCTGGAAAATTCATGTTATTTTTAATTCACAAAAGTTGATTTCACCTATTTTTTAGGGTGATCCAAGGGGAAGTTCTCTAAGCATCTGACTTTTTTTTTTAAATGTCCTAAAATAAAGAGAGGGGAAAATGTTTGTTTTTTCTTTCTATGGAATAGGTATAAAATGAGGGCTCCTTCAACATACTGAAGTCATCTTAAAACACTGCCTCACAATTTGATTTTTTCACATTAGTCCTAAAATTTGGTATCCAATAAAAGATATGTGATACAGACAACATATGGAAATAATCTTTTTTCCTTTTTATGTTCATTGATGGAATGTAACTCAGTACATCAGTTTGCTGTGCATTAGACAACACTATCTTAATCAGTGCCAAACAAAAATGAATTCTTTCTCCTCTTTATGCACTGATCATTTTAGCAACTCTATTCCTTAAAGCAGTTATTTTACCTATCTTGTGCACTTGACATAGCATTTTTGCAGAATTCACTCAAGATCCTTTTGCATTTCAAAATTTAACATGGTACTATGTCATTTGATTCTGCCGTACAGCTACAATAAGCCAAATGGGTTTTGGTGCAACAAACGTCAGTCAAGTCCAACATCAATCACTCTTTGTAAGAATAAAGCCCATGTGGGGAAAAATCCAGTAATCTTTTATATACCTTATATCCTGTCACTGTCGATTCATTTGATAGTGCTACCACGTGATCCCAGGTGATTATGTAGCGGGAACCAGACCTTACAGAACTGATGATTCTTGGCGGCTGGCTTGGAGCTGTGGAAAGTAATAACATGCAAGTGACAGCCACCATATCCGATTTCATTCTGTGAACTGCCTCAACTAAGTGATGATAATGATGATAATGATGTGACAACAAGAGCTAATTTTGCCACGCACTAAACTAAGCACTTTATACCTTGGGTGCTTTAATGTACCCATGGCCTTGTGAGGTAGGTAACATAACTATCTTTTATTCTCTTGTCATTATTCTTTACTTGGGTTTCTTTATTCATCAGCCTTTTGTAGCTGCTGTTTTCAAGGTCATTAATCACATCCAGTTGGCTAAATCTAATGTTACATTTTATTCTTTTCAGATTGAATAACTTTGCAGCATACCAGAGTAGACCTTCTAATCACTTTCTGAATCTTGTTGTTTTCTTAAATTCACTTTCTTTTAACATCTGGGTTTCCTCCTACCTCTCCGGCTGCTCCTTCTCATTAACCATCTGGTGCTGGCTCCATGTCCTCTGCCTAATTTCTAGATGTTGACATGACCAAGAACTTGATCCTAGGCACCCTTCCCTCCTCTATTTATGAATTTTCCCTAAATCTTGCATCTGGGCTTTAAGAACTTACAATTTTATCTCAGGTCTAATCTTTCTCTTGACCTCTAGATGAATGTGTCCAAGTGCCTCTCTTGACTTGAATGTCTAAATGGCTTCTCAAATGTAATCAATGTCTAAAATATCTAAAAGGCTTCTCGAATGTAATCAAGATGGAACATTTGCCATGTACTCCCAAATCTTCCTCTCTATGGGTCTTTTCTATCTTTGGCAAATGACACAATTGAACTCCCAGTTTCTGAATCAAAAATCTGATACTCGATCTTCCATTCCCCCCATGCCAACATCTAAACCAGCACCAAGATGCCAACTCTTTCTGCAGAAAATTCTCCCTCTACATCCATTGTCACTTAATTCCGACCACCATCTAAAATTGTCCCCAACTGGTTCTTTTATTTGTACTCTTACTCTATCACCAGCCACTGTCCATCCAGAAGCCAGAATTATTTTTTAAAAAATATGAACTAGAGATCACTCTCTGCCTTGAAATCTTCCAGTGGCTCTTATGAGATTTAGAAAAAAACTATGACTCCTAACATGACCTACAACTACAAGACCCTTCATATTTCCGTCCCAGCGCACTTCCTCCTTCTCACCTCCAGCCTACACCCTGGCCCCACTGGCCTTTCTACACTTAAGGCATACCAAACTGTCCTTACCTTAAGGTTTTACACTAGCTATTTTCTCTACCTGAAATAGTCCCCTCCCTGCCAATCGTCACATAATGTGGGTCTTTTTTATGATCCATATACTCATATATATGACTCAGATAGCATCTTCTCAAAGATGCTTTTCCTGACCACTCAGTTGGGGCTCAGTTCCCACCCAAGACACTTTCAATTTTATTATCTGTTTGTCTGTTTATTTATTTATTGCCCTGTCATCTGATATCATCATACATACTTAATTGTCAGGCTTTTTCCATGTCCTTCCATTAGGTTGTAAATCCTATGAGAAGAGGCTCTGGATCTGGCTTGATCCCTTCTGTATCCTCAACGACTAGAACAGTGATGGGGACATAGTATACTTTTGATGAATGAATAAATAGAAGAAAGAACATAGGAACGAATGTCCCAGGAACGAATACTCCTTTTACAAATTAGAAAACAAGCTTAAAGGTGTGAGGTAATTTGTTTATCATCACACATTTAGTAAGTGGCAAAAACAGATCTGAAATCCATGTCCAACATCAGAGTCTGGAATCTTACCACCGTGTTCAGTCACCTTTTCCCCAAGTAGTTTCATAAATTGTCAAACCTAATAGTACTCATGTCTTTAAATTTTTGCAAAACTCCCTAGAGCCTCAAATATAAATTCTTTCTATACATTCAACATGGGTTCAAGAAAGGAGATATCAAAGTGAAGCCAGAGAAGCAAGAATGCCTGGAAGATGTAAGCAGGGTAGGCAGTGAGAACATATGGTAATAAGAGAGCAGACAGAATGCTACAACATTTAACTTGCATTTGCACTGCGCAGTGACAAAGGATTATAAATAAAAGCATAAAAAAAGCAGAATTTTCATTTTCTCAGGCTATTGATGCAGTCCTATAAAAACGATGTTAAAAATAATAACAGAGAAGACTAATTATCTAATGATACAAAACTTTGGGGGGTAATCTTTACGAAGAGAGGTTCTGTAATTGTATTTCTATAGTAGAACATTAAATGCATGAAGGCATTCTCCACATTTTTCATCATATACAATAACTAACAATGTTTGTTTTTTATCTTGGGTAATTGTAAAGGATAAAATTGAAAACTGAATATGCTAAGACTGCTAGTTAGTAAATTTCTCTCAAATATACCTGCGTCATGATCGAATCAATTGGCATTTTTTGACAAGTCTAAAATGCAAATGTTGAAACTCACGTGCTTTCTTGGTGTAGGTCTCAATCATGTCACTGGGAGGTCCACAGCCTGCACTATTGCAGGCCCTGACTTCCACAAAGTATTGGGTGTCGGGCAGAAGGTTCTCTAGCCTGGCTGAGTACTCTTGGCTGGTGACTTGAACTCTGTGTGCAGCTGCTTCTTTGTCATGGGCAGCCCAGTACCGAATCTGCAAAGATTCAAATTGAGTGAGATTCTTTCATGGTTTAGATATTTCAATTGTGAAACCCCTTTTCGGTTGGTTTAGACACCAATGATGTTGGCTGAGTGTCATAAATTCAAGTCTTACTTACTGCTACGTATACCTCTATTAGTCAGAATATGGCAAGGCACAGAATGTAGATCTATTAAAGATGTCAAAGACAAATCAAAGGCTCACCTTATGAAATAGTCTCACACTAATAAAAAAAAGAGAAAAAAACCCCCAAAATTGCATAAGATTTACCTTCAAAATATAACACTGGTCTCTGTTTGGAAGTATTTCCACAATAATTTTTATCATTTATTTCGTTTTATTTTTGTTTATATGATATCAAATTTGTTATAAGTCATTGATAAAACAGTTTGACAGGGATAAACCTTGTTTGACAAAAACAATCATTATGTGGCCTGGAACAGGCCAGTGTGATAACTCTCTGCTAGTTCATTTTAGAAGTATGTATGCAAAATTATTTCCTTTGAACCTATATTGAGGCCAGATACCAAAGAAAAATTATGCTTAATAATTAGCTGAGGAACTTGTTTTTCCTTAAATTTATTTTTAAAAATGTTATCCATGTTGTGATTAGAACTGATCACTTTTACCAATGTATCAATGACAGTCTTCCCTATCTCCTAAAGTTTAAGTAGAAGTTATAAATTATGATTTTCATCCTTCTATTAAGGCTGTTTTATTGGTCAGAAATCTGTATATCTAAGGTGTAAATGAAAAGGAGAGGATTGCTTATAAATATATTGGTATTTTATATATTTTAGATTCCCTGTCTACAAAGTAATGGAAATTTAATTTCACAATTGAACAAATTTCCTAGACAATCATATCTAATATTTATATAATCTTGAATGATTCATTTATATAAGACAAACCATATAAAATGGAACTAGATGGTTTGAATTCACTTGGTAACAAAGTAAGCTTTCAATGTAGAATGACCACATTTAAAAAAATTTTTTTAAAGATTTTATTTATTTATTTGACAGAGAGAAAGATCACAAGTAAGCAGAGAGGCAGGCAGAGAGAGAGAGGGGGAAGAAGGCTCCCCGCTAAGCAGAGAGCCCGATGCGGGGCTAGATCCCAGGACCCTGAGATCATGACCTGAGCCGAAGGCAGAGGCTTAACCCACTGACCCACACAGGTGCCCTTAGAATGACCACATTTTAGAACAAAGGCTAGTTACTAGATTGCTAATTGATTTCCTTTGCAATATTTTTGTTCACTAGTATTCATTTTTCTCATGTCAAGAATACTCTTCTTAATGGTTTTGATAGGATTTCCTTGGCATTCTATTCTGCAATCTGACCATAAGGATGGTCTCAGAACCAAGGACGTGGAATTGCACCAAATGTCTCCAGAGGCAGATCTCAGTTGCAGACAAGACTTTCTAAGGAGGGGAGGCTCCTTGAGAAGGAATGTTTCTGGGTTCTGAAAGTGTTCCAGCAGGAAGTACGTTCATCTGAGAGGGAGAATGGCCTATATTTTAGTGGGCATTTGAAATAGATAATACATAAGGCTTCGTCTATTGATTGAAGAGAAATGAAATGAATATTTATATTTTAATGAAATGCCAGGCACAAAGTAGTATTATCCACACACATTATCTTCACAACGAATCTAGAATGTATGATAGCAATCAAAAACCGAAGTCCTTGAAGTTCATGCACCTTTATATGTATGCTTGTTAACACAGATGTATATCACATTTTAAAATCTTTATTCTACTATAACAACTTTTCTACCCAGTTTAAAGAAGAGAAGCTTTTTAACCAGATTAATGTAATAAAGATCATTTCTAGAAGATGCTCTCTACTAAAATGAGGAATTAAAGTGACAAAATTTTTCTACCTTCTCACTCAAATTTCCATGAAGCATTTTGGCAATGCAAAAGAAAAGAACAAAGCTTTCCTTAATTTACTATTTGCACCTATACTGAAATAAGAAATGACTTTATTCATCTAATTTTAGCAGGGATGGTAGGGTCAGTCTCCATTAAAATTCACAATAAATTAAAGCAGTGACTTAGCTATGCATCTGTGACTAGGGAGCAAAAAGAATTATTACGTGTGCCAAATAGATTTCCTTCTTTTAGAACATGAGAGTTTGAAAATTTTCACAGTATAGTTACTCTTTACAAATGAAAGCATCTGAGACAAAATGATTTAATAATCTGTCCCCCTTTAAAGTCTATGTTTACATATAACTTACAGTATTTTCAAAGTGTACTAAAACAAACAGTAGATACATATATGTAATATATGGCACCATCTTTTTTCCCTGAACTAGCTACTGGTCATGCACTTCATTTCCAAATAGATAATAAATGTGGGCTGTTGCATCTTGATCATCTCACTGAGTTTCTCAGTGTGGTGAAAGGCTGACAATAATCTGTAAGAGAATCACTTGGAGTGAAGGAAGGGTACAAGTCATGGACCAGAAGACATGTGTTTCTTTTGACTAATCACTAAGGAGACCAAAAGAGAGCCTGGTTAAATTAGTAGAAATGGACTTTCATGACTAGAAAATACATACATCCATACAGCAAGTCCTGCTTTATGGATAGTAAACCATAAATTCATCTTCATTTGTTATAGTAATACATAGTGTATTTATTTCTATTTAATGCTGTGGCATTTTATAATTTTTCACTCTGACTCTATACGTTTCTAAAATCCCCACAGCATCCTTTATCTATTGTAAACCTGTCATAGTGCTTATTAAAGTTATGAAACTGCCTCATGACTCGTCTTTCTCTACTCCTAACTTAGAAACTCTTTGAAGACAGGCATTTATCATTTATTTTCAACCCTGTGTGCATAGGACTGCATTTGATGTATGCTATTCATTCACTCATTGAACAAATAGTTATCAGATATCCACTTTGTACCATTTACTGTGCTAGGTGCTGGGAGTGCAGTGAAGACCCAAGCTGAAATGTTCCCTGCTGTCCTAGATCCCATTAAAAAAATAAAGGAAGAAATCAAAATGTTGAAGGTCACATGAGATCACGAATAGCCCAGACAGAGAGACCTAAATATATCATTTGCCCGAAGAAAGCTTATTCTTTATAAAAGTATTAGGAAGCTAAAAAGAAAAGCCTTAGCAAAAGAATATTATACTTTCCATAAATTTGTGTGTTACACCAATGCCACTTTTGTACAAAGATAATATATTTATATCCCTTCCCAGAAAAATTTAACGAATTTGCAGGAAAAATGGCTTTTTTAACCTCATTTTCTCCAAAGGGGTTTAGAATATAGAAATGGATGTTACAATTATGCAAGTGCCTAAAGATGTTTAGTACTTTTGAAAATTAGGCTTTTTCCATTTTATTATTTCTACTTTGATAAAGCTTTGTGTCAGATTTTTTTTTTAAGATTTTATTTATTTATGTGACAGAGACACAGCGAGAGGGAACACAAGCAGGGAGTGGGAGAGGGAGAAGCAGGCTTCCCGCTGAGCAGGAAGCCTGACATGGGGCTCAATCCCAGGACCCTGGGATCATGACCTGAACAGGAGGCAGATGCTTAACTGACTGAGCCACCCAGGTGCCCCTGTATCAGATTTCTAAGTTCTGTCCTTTTAATCTCAATTTTCTGGAAAAAAAATCATGTGAAAAGTGAATATTCTTTTGTTAAGGATGTAACACAATGTTTTCAAAAAATTTTTAATATGGTTTAAGTGAAAAAAATATTTCATTTAAGTGAAAAAAATTTTTAATATGGTTAAGTGAAAAAATATTTCATTTAAGTGAAAAAAAATGAGATATCGACATAAAAAATCTCAATCTCTAAAAATATATTGTATAATAACTGCGTTATCCAAATCCCAGAGTACTTTGATTATTAGCATATTCCATGGGAAAGGAATGGCAATAGTATAAATCACTCAAATAGGTATCCTTACACCTACTGGGAACTATTCAAAATTCTTTTGTTTCGACCACTGGTGCTGGGACCAACTAATTTTACGTAGGTTTCTTGTACGGGTTTGCCAAAAAGACAAAGCATCTTTGTAATTGAGCTTCCCCTTTTCCTGTTCACTCTGCTTTTTCTTCATAATCGCTCCCCGGGATCATATTAAAACAAACAAACAACAAACAAACGAATAGCAACAACAACAACAAAGCACTGCCTTTTCCCACACCTGGGTGTCAGACTTTGGTTTGGGAAGATCCAGATGAGGACAGATGCCTTGTTCAAAATAAGAAAATGAAGCACTTCGTAAATATCAGTTTATGTTCACCATAATAAATGAACATTTAAAAACACCTCAGTAGGGGCGCCACTGAAGTGGCTCAGTGGGTTAAAGCCTCTGCCTTCCGCTCAGGTCTTGATCTCAGGGTCCTGGGATGGAGCCCCAGCACGGGGCTCTCTGCTCAGCAGGGAGCCTGCTTCCTCCTCTCTCTGCCTGCCTCTCTGCCTACTTGTAATCTGATCTCTCTCTCTCTCTGTGTCAAATAAATAAATAAAATCTTTTAAAAAATTAAAGATAAATAAAAAATAAAAACACCTGAGTAGATTATTCAGGATTGATAATCTTTTAAGATAATTGTGAAACCAATCATGTGCATTAATGTCTGATTCAGCTGCTAAGAGTTTTTGAATTCATTATTCCTGATAACATATTTTGCTTGTTTTCATTAAGTCAAGTGACTGTTTTACCTGCTGGATGAGCACTTCTTACATTTTTCTAGTTCATCTACACTGCAGGAAAACTTAGTAGTATTAAGGCTAGAAGTGGGGAGCTCTTTAACTAGGCAAGAGGAAAAAATGAGTAAAGCTTAAACACTCTACTGAGATATATTTTAAAACCACAAGGGAAGAGATTATTTTTAAACTCAATTGCCTACAGTTCTCACTTGAAATATCAGGAAATTAACATTGAGATGGGGTCAGTCACATAGGAGCTGGGCTTCTCCAGCTTTTTATTTTATTTTCTTAATGTGTTACACCCCCCCCCATTTCTTTATAACTTAGACCCTGAGTACATTTTTATAGGAAGTGCACTGGGATATTAGTTTTCTCAATCATCTATCTTGTTAAACTGTTGGCTTCTCCCATCATATTTTAAAATAGAAACAATAACCACATTATACTCAGTCAAGAAACACCCCCCTCCCTTACAGGGGCAATTTCTTAAAGGAGAATAAGTGTTACAGATATCTTCATTTAAGTTTTCATGCTTAATCTCTTCAAAATTCAAGGTTCTGTGTCAAAGACGCAAAAGGTTTTTAAGAAAGAACAAAAGGAAACAATAATTTTGTGATTTACTTCCAATATTTTTAATTTATTTGGAGAGGCAAGACCTAGGTTCGAATCTGATTATGCCAATTATTACCCAGACAAATGTTTCTAAACTTCAAATTTTCATCTTTAAAACAGGGATAATAATAGTGTCTATTCCCTCAGATCATGTAGATTCAATACAATAAGCTTAACTGTTTAGCAAAGTAAGGGCTCAACAAATGTTATTATTCTTATCATTAATATTATGATCATTGTCTTCATCACTATCATCATCATCATCATCTTCAAATATCCAATGACATAGAATAGGGAAAAGTAGTAAATGCTTTCATTTCATTCCACACAACAGTTCTATGAGGAATGATTACTCTCTTTCTGGCTTTCCAGGTGAGAAAACCAAAGCTCAGAAATTTCAAAAAAAATTTGTGCCAAAGTCCTCAGTGATAGAGCTGAGATACCAACCTGTATCTGCTTGGCAAAAGAGCTCACAAATTTTTACGTACTGTGGAGTTGCAAAAAGTCAATTATCTGTGAAACTAAATTCCTCAATGGCATACATTTTGTCCTTGAAAATGATCATTTGAGAAAATATTATCTGCTAAAGATTTTTTACCATTTAGTTGAAAATCCTTAATTGATGCTTCTAATAAAAAAAGCTTATATTCTGATTATTATCATTGCTTCCCACCTCATATTTCCTTTGTTCTCTGCTTGTTGGAAGTTATGAAATGGTCAATACACAATTCTTAGGGAAATACAAGGTTTTTAATAAGCAAAATATATATTTATTGTTTTGATTCATGAGTGATTTATAGACCAAATAATTTTTTCTTTTTTATTACTTAAAAATGAATAATGTGAAATGAGAAAAAATACTGTGGTCCAAAAGATGACGTTCAAGCTCCAAAATTTGATGTCTTCTCCCAAGAAATCTTGAACTTGTTTATTACAGGGATTTGTAAAAGCTAGTGAATTTCTCTATATTTCCCACTCCTTTTCTACTAGCTGTAAATGTAATTATCAATTAATAAAAGTTATGAATATTGGGTCTTTCCAGTTCATTCTTACTATTCCACTCTTTTCATAAGAACTTCAGCTGAACCCTTGCAAAGATTATCTGAAGATATTTTGAGATATACCCAAATCATAACCTACAGTACAAAAAAAAAAGAGCTTCTTGATATTTTACATGTTTAAAACTTAAAATCTTGGGTTGGTTTTGTGGTTACATCTCAGAAACATGGCTTTGAGAAGGCCAGATTGTAGCACTTGATTTGATCATACGTGAGTATCACTATCAGCCCTCAGTGAGTATCTGTTCAGTGTTTACTCTGGGCCCAGCACTGTTCTTGGCACCGAGAGGAAAGCAAACAAACTCCTGCCCTAGAGGAGCTAATATTTCACGGACAGATGAGGAACGGAGAGCACCAGAATTGAGAGGACTAGCTGATTGGGTGGGCAGCTCACTGCCTGTGGCTTCAGAAGGACTCTCACTGTCCACTTGCTGCCTAAAACAGACAGACTTCTGTGGTTTGGCATAAAGCCCTGAGCTGTGAATCAGAAAAGCTGAGTTTTAGATACTGCTTTGACACTTAATTTGTGCTGAGGCAAGTCATTGATTCTCTGGCATCCATTTGGTCATCTGCAAAGATAGGATGTTGCCAATTCCTCTTAATATTCACTCTTTGTGCTTAAAAATATGAGATGATTTCACTTCCCCTGCATAATCACATCTAAATTTTGCTATCATCATATTAAAGACCCCAACAAACATTCCAGCTTCAGTTTTCCAGGTTTTTTCCTCTTTAACTAACACAAATCCTCCCCCTTCTATCTGGCTATTCCTACTGGTCTTGAAAGATTCAAATCAAATTAAGTTTTCTTTGGGATATTTTGAATGTTCCCAGTTATCTACCTATAGATCACATATTTGTGATCTTATGAAAGATCCCTTATGAAAATATGTGTCTATTTTATGAGACACATATTTGGCCTATTTTATAGTTATTTCTTTTATAGGGACTTTTAGAAGTAGAACTACTGGGGCACCTGGGTGGCTTAGTCATTAAGCATCTGCCTTTGGCTCAGGTCATGATCCCAGGATCCTGGGATTAAGTCCCTCATCGGGCTTCCTGCTCAGTGGGAAGCCTGCTTCTCCCTCTCCCACTCCCCCCTGCTTCTCTTCCCTTTCTCGCTGTGTCTCTCTCTGTCAAATAAATAAATAAAATCTTAAAAAAAAAAAAAGAAGTGGAACTATTGAGATTAATAGAATAAACATTTTAAAGATGCTTTTATAAATTACCAAAATGATCTCCAAAAACTTAATATTCACCAGCATTTTATGAGAATGGCTCGAAAGACCTTGTTTAACCATTACCTTAGTTTTTATTTCAGCTAACCGTTTGTGAATGCACAGGACTACATGTCTCCTAGATAAGCCAGTTAGGAACCTCTGCCTTATACTTAACAATTAGCTCATAAATGCCCGACATATTAAACACAGAGATTATAGTATTAGTTGCCACATAAATCAATGGCCACAGAACATTGAAAGATGCAACATATTTGAAAACGTATGCTAATATACTTATGAATAAATGTATATAGCTTGACAAAAATTGAACTCACCTGATAGCTTTCCACTATTTTTTCTACAACATGCTCCCAATGAACAGATATCTCAGAAGATGATAAGACTTTTACACCTACTTCTGTTGGGGCTTCACTGGGTGCTGAAATTTGATGAGAATATTGTATTTTTATATAAGATGGTTATAACAAAATTCAAATAGCACCATTTGTTGAATGAATGGGTTAAAACCATATTTTAATATTTTCAAGCCACTTTCATATTTGTAAAATAAAATAAGTCCAATAATTTTATTATCTTTTTCTCTGGTTTTACTAATATTACTTTATTCATGGTCATCAATGATATATGCACACACACATAAATGTTAACATAGATTTTTACCCATATATATACACAAACACACTTTTAAAAAAATACGGAAGGCTTCATGGATTTCTTCAATATCTGTGATCAAGAACTATGTTAATTCTTTTTTCCATTTCTCCCAACTAATCTGCTTAAGAAAGCCCATGGATACAGATTAAATTATTATATTTAGCCTATCAACTCTACAATATCAAAAATAGGAAATTTGGTATTTATTATAAAACATTGTTCACTACAATTAATTTTCAATTTTCTCATACTTTGTATTTACATGAGCTAAAGATACTAGTTAGAGATACTTTCTTTTTTCTCTTTCATGTATAAGGTTTTTTTTGTTTTGTTTTGTTTTTAAAGATCCTTTGAAACAAGTTGTGACATCCACTGCTTCTTGGGCTCAAGAAAGCTTTTATAAGTCTAATCTTCCAACTGGGCATCAAGTCAAGTATGTATCAAAAAGGTCTCTGTTCAGTGAAAAAAAAGTAATTTACATCCCTTATGAAAATTACACAAAGAAACTAAGGAAATCTTTAAGCAAGAATGATCAATTTTTATTGTCTTTTATTAACAAGACGTAATCCTCTTTTATGTTAAAAATGTCCTGCACAAGGACATTGTTGCCTTTCTGAATCAAGGTAAACGTGTAGCACATGATTGATTTCTTAGCAGTTAAAAGAAAAGATGTTTCTTACATGTGCAAGTTTCGGCACATGCAGGTTTTATGAGACCCATGAAACATTTAGGAAAGAAATATAATTAAATGCAGATGGCCATGACTACAGAGATGACAAGCATGGCCTTTTGCCTGACTACTTTAGCATCAAATAAAGCAATAAAAAATTGGTACTGGGTGAGAAGATAACTTGTAAAATGATTTTTACTTTCATTTCCTCTGTGAGATGTACTCACATTGTTCAAACTGGTAACACTGAGTCAAGTTATCGTTATTTCTGCTGAATCAGAACAAGCACAGAGAATCTAAGATTTATTACGGGGGACTAAAAAATCCTGAATTGATTATAAACTTAAATGATTTCTATTTTTTATTCTTTTTGTGTGTTGAGTTAACTAACCAAAAAAGGGTATGTGTGTACTTACACACATATATATTCATATATATCTATGGTTCCTTTCATGTTTGTGTTGTCAGTAAAGATCATAGAATAATTTGAATGCACATTAAATTTTTAACAAATATGAAAACAGTAACTCTATGACTGAAGAGCATAAATGAGTTCTATGGGATAGCTAATTGCTTATTTTGAAGTAAAAATAGTGCAAACTGGGTAAACAAATAGAGTGTTTTTCCTCTAAGAGATCAGAGGAGTATCTTTTATAGTTTTAAGTCTTCACCCTCTTCCATTTGTGCTCATGATTTACAGGATGAAAATGATTTTGGAGGCATTCTTGTATTTAAATGGATAGAGTGACATTTTAATTTGGATCAAAGTAATATTCATTTACTAAATGCCTAATGCTATGAAAAAATCTCCCCTCCTTCATCATATTAGTAAGATCTTTCTTTTACTTACCATCTTGTGCTGAATTAATGACTGCAGTGAGGCTGTAAGGTCCATCGCCTTTGTTGTTAAAGGCCTTAACTTTAACTTGAAATGCAGTAGACGGGCGCATGGTCTCATCTTTATGGACATAGCGGCCGGTATCTGGATTAGTAACTGTGACTTTTTTCCATTCCTCACCATCAAAGGGCTTAAATGCCACTATATAACCAAAATTGTTGCCATAGTGGTATTCTCTTGACAAAGGCTACGAAGAATTGAAATATTATATAGGTTTAAGCAATACAGTTAATAGGGGGGAAATTCAATGCAAATAATAATAACAATACACAGGGAAGAATGTTCTTTGTAAAAATGTACTTTAAAAAACATGTTCATAAGTTATTATTGCCTGAAAATGCCAGGGCAAAAACATGTTCAAACAAGCAATGATTTCACTTACCAAGGACACTCTTCTTGGAATATTTTAGAGGGGCTCCCACTCTGGGACTTTTTACATTCAATTCCTTCTGCCTAGGATGCTCTTTCATAAAACAGAAGGCCCCTTCCCTCTCTGTCTTGAGGTAAAGATCCCTTCCTTGTCTTCCCTGGCCACAGAATCTGCCATTTCAGGACTCTTTCCAGAATACCCCTTAGCCCACCTCCCTGCTTTATTTTCTTAACACTACCATGATCCACACTACATATTTGACTTAACTTTTCCACGTCATTTTCTCTCTCAATTAGTAGAATATAAGTTTCATGAGGGCAGAGTTTCTATGAATTTCATTTATCTTTATCCCTAGAACTTAGGAAAAAAGCCTCAAGAAAGATTTAATGAATGAGTAAATTAATTTCTTTAGAGTTGAAAGGCAATGGTAAGAGAGTTATACAAGGCTCTAGAATATCTGTCTTATAATCGAACAGTGGAAACTGGTCAGAGGGAAAAAGAGAGAAGGTGAAGGAAGAAAGAGATGTTACTGCCCTCATCTGTAGGAGGCTGGTTATGGGCCCCTGTCTGATATAATATTGAAGAAAGTGCTCTGTCTGTCATTATTTTCTGAGTTTCTTACTAGTATACATGTCAACTGCCCAACAAAGAAGTTCATGTCAGCTTTAACAATTCATTATTTTTAAATAATGGCAAAGCTAATTCTAGTAAATACTCATCATTTAGTCTTTTGTAGTCAAAAAAGATAAATATGCAAATTGTATATTTACTTTTTCACTGAAAAAAATCAAAGTTAGGTTATCCTGAGGAAAACCTTAAAGTAAATATACTACAGTTGCTTGAATATATTTATGTTAAACGTGATGGTATAGAACTGTAAATCCTAAAGCATGACCCCAAGGATGTACAAATTTTGATTTTTTTTACATTATTAGAAAATATAACATAATGTTTCTACACTACTTTAAACATTTTCCTTATGTAGTTATCTCCCTAGTTTTTGCAATTTACAATATACCAGAATCAGTTACAGAGTTTTCAAATCCTAACAAAAGTGGAAAAAATTTTCAAAAAACAAAAACAAAAACAACTCAGTAAAACTGGGGGAAAAATAATGATTCTCAGGCTGTCTCCCCAGAGACTTGATTTAAAATTTGTAGAATAAGCTTTCTAATTATGAATTTATGATAAGTTTCCCATCTTATTCTGAAATAGACACCCACTGAGTTAAAAAAATCAAGTCACATATAAAAGAGTAAAATATTCTAATTTTCCTGCTATCTGAACTTCTATGTTACACTGACACTAAAACTTACAAATCAAATAACTTGAGATTCAACATTTTATTTCTAAATCTTACTTAAGAATGTAATTTAAATGCCAAGAATAAAATATGACTACAGCGGACTGAATGAAGTCAATTTTTGCTAAATAATCACTGATAGAAAGCAATTTGATTTTTGCAGAGGTTAAAACCTGTTACTTTTTTCTGCACTTCTCAAAACCCTTTGGAGCCTAGGTTGTGCTCTTTGCCTGCAATAATTAAACACTAAAAATATTTAATGGGTACATGGAGATATGTAAACATGTTACCTAAGTAAATGTTACCTGCCTAATTCAGACAAGTTTGTACTATCACAGCCTTCTCCACCACCAATATCTCTCATTTCTAATATTCAGCTGAAATGCAGTGTTTTTCAGATATTACAGTCTCTGATACAGAACTCCTCTATGGGTCATAAAAAATTAACAGAATATTTGGAATGGTTCAATAACAAGTCCCTTGAGTGACTTCTGAGACAGATTTTTCATAATAGATTACACTAGCGATCAAAGTAAGTTTCAAGAGCAAAAGCAAACTCCAATTTAAAAAAAAACAGGTACTGAGGGTGCTTGGGTGGCTCAGATAGTCCGTTGAACCACCAACTCTTGATTTCAGTTCAGGTCATGATCTCAGGGTCATGAGATGGAGCTGGCAATGGGCTCTACACTGGGCATGGAGCCTGCTTAAGATTCTTTCTCTCCCTCTACCCCTCCCCACCCCTGCCTCCTCCCTGCTCTTGCATGCGCACACATGTGTGCGCTCTCTCTCTCTAAAAAAAATAAAAAATAAAAAAATAAAAACAGGTGCTGATACAAAAGTTTTTTTTAACTAAGTGTTTAGGGTTTGAATGTCCAGAGAAAATGTTATAAATTAAAATTGGGTTACCATACCACAGTGAGTTCAAAATATTTCTGGAATCAGATAGCTGAATATTTGTTTAATCTTTTGGACCAATGGATCCCTTAACATCCAGGATCTATTTTGGCATAGGAACTGCATACTAAGCCATAGTAAGCCAGGTAAAATCAGATAGTCATTTAAGAAAGAAAATAATTTTGGTAATTTATTCTTGCTTGTGCTTTGGGCATTGATTTTTTTCTCTTTCTTTTCTTTCTTTCTTTTTTTTTTTCCTTAGGTAAAGTTACATTTTGGATAGAGGATTGTGAAATGAACAATTTCCATAGAAGAAAAGTCATTATGAGTTTGGCATATACTCCAGAAATAGATGTCTATTAGAAGTGCAAGTTGGATGGGCGCCTGGGTGGCTCAGTGGGTTAAAGCCTCTGCCTTCGGCTCAGGTCATGATCTCAGGGTCCTGGGATCGAGGCCCATATCCGGCTCTCTGCTCAGCAGGGAGCCTGCTTCCCCCCCCCCCCGTCTCTGCCTGTCTCTCTGCCTACTTGTGATCTCTCTCTGTGTGAAATAAATAAAATCTTTAAAAAAAAAAAAAAAGTGCAAGTTGGATAAAGCTTTGCAGTCAAAATTTGTCTTTTCAGAATCAATTACAGATATCATGAAAATATGTTGAAATGAAAATTAATATTGTCATATTCCAAGCAAACAAAATATAATAAAATGTATTATAATATATAAAATATAATAACTATAAGTTATATAAATAATACAATTTCAAGGAGTCTTACAAAAAGAAAATTACATGCAAAATAATATTAAGTTTAAAAATGCATTATACAAATTTTATGACTTTATACATAGAACACTAGAAAGAGTACCCCAAAATGTCAAATCAGGTGATTTCTGGGTTATGTGGTCATGGGTAGTTTTTGTTTACTTTATACTTTAACATTGGAGCTACCAATAAAAAATCTGTTGCTTTCTAACTTAAAATATTATTTTTACAAAACAAAAAAAAAATAGCTCTGCAGTATAAATATTACCACAATAGTGGAAATAGTATTTTGACTCACTGATAAAACACTACTAACGTTAAATAGAAAAGGACTAACCCATCAGTTCAGTGTATTGGACAAAAGCAGTGCTGAAGAACATTCAGGTTCCCTTTGGATAAACATTTCCCAGTTGAATATCTAATTATTCTAGTACCTTCCATTGAAAAGTTTTTCTTTGCCCCCATTGTATAGCTTTGGTGCCTTTTTGCAAATTAGTTGTTTATATGAGTGTGAGTCTATTTCTGAGCTTATTATTTCATTGATATTTATCAGTCCTTATGTATCACATTGTCTTAGTGTAGATTTAGTAAATTTTAAATTCATGTAGTTTAAATCTTGCAACTTCATCTTTTTGTTTTTAAGTTTGTTTTAGCAGCAAATCAATAAATATAAAACAACAATTGGCTTTAGAATGCTAACCAGGTATCCTGCAACATTTTAAAATGTGCTTATTAGCTCTAATAATTGCTTATAGGTTCTCTAGAATTTTCTGCACAAACTCACATTGTGCTCTTTATTTCATTTTCTTGACCTATTTCACTGGCTAGGGCCTCCATTACAACATTAAGAGGGGATATCTTTGCCCGGTGCCCAAACTTAGAAGGAAAACATTTAGCCTGTCACCACTGAGCTTTATTATTAACTGTAAGATTTCCATAAATATCCTTTATCAGGTGTAGGAAATTCCCTTCTATTTCTATTTACTTAAATTTTTTAAAATCATGAATAAGTTTTAATTATGAATGAGGATCTATTGAGATGATCCTGCGGTTTCATTCCTTTATTTTGCCAATATGATGAGTATTATTGGTTGATTTGTGAATGTGAAAGCAACTTTGCATTTCTTGGATAAAATCTACTTCATCGTAGTGTGTCATTCTTTTAGTATTTTGCTGGATTTAATTTGCCAATATGTTGTTAAGTTTTGCATCTATGGTTATAAAGGGTATTCCTTTGTAATTTTCTTTTAAAAAATGAAATTCACATTTTACTTAAATTAAAATACTTTGCAAAAAATTTATTTGTTTCACCAAAAATAACAACAATTTTTATATTATTCCTATATAAACCACAAAATTCCTACTTTCTTCCAGGTAATTCTTATAAATCAAGAAAAGGTGGTAGCGTTGGTAATGCAAAGAAAAGAAATAGCCAATATCCTTGGTCTCTGATTCTATCTTGACCTTGAATGAAAGTGGCCAGTGTACAATCACTAGAAAGCTTTTGACTCAGTTAAGATATAAATCAACAAATGAATGTAAATAACAACCATATGTGGAATAAGAGTGGATTATTTTCCATTTAAACTTCAATTTCTCTTTACATTCACTTATTGGAGGAAAAAATCTACATTCAAATCTTTGGTGAACTCACAGTTTCTTCTGCTTGTTGACAATTTCCCTAATTGCCCATTAGAAATTTTCTTATTATATTTAAACAAAACAGAATTAAACAAAAACAGTTCACCCAGGGCAAAGTCTTTTGTTTCCATTTATTTCAGGAAACAAAACAGATTCGAGATTAAGTGTAGGAAAGGCAGCATCTAATATATGCAACTTATTAATACTTACCACCCATGTTATGGTCAGCTCTCTGTTGCTTCCACCCCCACCTCCTACATCTGAAGGAGCCACGTTAGGTGCTGAAACAAACAAACAAACAACCAAAACAATGAAAAATGAGGTTAGGTAATTTTTTTCTGGCACTGGAGTTCTTATTCACTACAAAAAACATGAATTTTTTCTTTCACTTGAGAAGACAAGCTGCACACATGATCCACTCAATTATAATAACAATGCCTCCTAGTAACTGTAATATGTATATAATCTATTTTACTGCCAAAACAAACATTGATTTAGTGCCATAGAAAAGTATGGGTTTTCTTCAACAAGGGGTAACAAAGCAAATTTGCCCTCCCCCCCAACACACACTTCTTTTTTGTTTTCCCCCTCTGTCCTTTCATTTAATATGATTTTGAAAGATTAGATCCACTTTGTTGGGAAAATATTTCATAGCTCTTACTTTTAAACCCCATGACCTTCTAATAATTTATGGTTGTGGTGTTAGTTTTATGCTTCAATCTACAAAGAACTGTTAAAGAGTGCCTATCCACTAACATTGGATAATGTTACCCCAAGATATCTGGAAATATTAGAAATCTAATATTGTTTCTGGTACTCTCACTACCCAGTCCCTAAATCTGTTCTAGAAGCTTGCCCCATCAGGGACTCCAACTCTCACATACTCCTATCTTCTTATACCATCCTTCAGTTTTCAGTTATTCTATTGAATTCTATTCTACAGTCTCTCCATCTTTAAAAATTATCTGTACTATTGCCTTCCACTTACCCTCCATGCCATCAAACACTTTGCTGTCACTGAACAGCAAAGAAGAACTGATATATGGCTATTTTTTGTACTTTACTCTGTAACGACTTTTTAACAACACATACTCTGTTTTCTACTTCTTTATATTACTGAAATCACTCTGCAAAAATCACAAAATTGTTTCTAACTGCCAAGTCCAATGGTCTCTTCTTTGTTTTTCTCCGTTATTCTCTCTCCCTGAAAGTCCTTCAGGATAGTCGCTTACCGGATTTGCATCCTATATCTTATTGTATGCTGTGTCTTATTGGATTTGCATGTGACTGGAGTTGTACGGTTGGATAAAGCCTAGTTTGTCATCCACTGGAGGCACTTAGAGATCAGCTACTCAGCTACATGGATGGTCTGTGTTTTTACATATAATTGCTCTAGCTCAGTCTGAGATACCATTCCCAGATCTGTCAACATTTTGAAGAAAATATGAAAGATGAGTTATTCTTTGATTCTCCAGATCTTTCCTGATAGGAAATAGTCATACCTTCCTCAGAGGGCTAAAAGCAATGCATCCATTTACAAAGCTGCAGATCCCAACAAATAATTGTGATTCAAAGATAAATGCTTCACAATTTCCCCATGTTAGCCATGTAAATTCTTTGTTGAATAATGCACATTAATTGCACAGAAACAAACAACATGTATGGTTTTTCTTTATGTCTATAAACCATATGATGATTTCCATGTCTGATTAAGAATATGAATTTGAGATTTTATTTTATTATTCAACTGTCACCACGTAAGTGTTAGAAATAAAAATTCAGTGCACAGAGGTATTAAAAGATAATTGTAGCACTTTACATAAAATACATATTGAAGGTGGGATATTAAAATAACTCTTGAAAACCCTTTAAGCTCCATAACTCTTATTCTGAAGTTAAAACTCTACATGCTACAAGAAATAAGAAACAAAGAACATGCTGTTTTATAATCAATGAATAAATCAAATTTTGTGTGTTTAACTCTAAGTATTGTGGTCACAGGCAAATAATTTCAAAAATAACTCTAGAATAATTTATTATACTGTAATTTCTTGAATCAAATATTGCTTTCATCAGATCAAGTATTATTTGCCAAAACATTTCACTGTAATTCTTTTCATTATAATCAATATTAGCCTCTTTACTTAGAACAGAGCTAAAAATGAAATATGTTTATGTTAGATTTAATTTTTTTCCATTTCATAATGTTTATTTTAAGCTCTTTTAACATGCTTCAATAAGTAAGTCAAGATTGACTTGCTTTTCAAAGATTATTCACTGAGCTCATGGTACTAAAATAAAAGGGGTAATAAAGGTACTGTACCTCCTAATAGAATGTTTTGTATCTTGGGTTGATTATTGATTTAGCTTTGAATGTTCAGTTGTAGCTTTAGCAGCTATGGGACATTTTTTCACAGGTGGAATTGAAATATAACATACATATCTGACAAGAATCTGAGCACCTACGTACTCTATCTACATTTGCTTTAAGCCTTGTGTGAACAGGAAGACTTGGGCAATTAATGATTCCTTGCAGGGAAGTAAATCACTCAAAGCACAAGGCAGCTTATTCAACTTTCAGATCCAAAGTAATTTAACAGTGAACAATCTAAACTTTCTTTTAACTATAAATCATTTAAAAGATTTTAATAAAATATTTAGGAAAAGTACAAAATTATTGGATTAATCATGAATAAACAATATATTATTTTACTGTGAAAGGTTAAAAAGAGTGAGTTTTTATATATGTCCTTCTGCCATGAGCTCAGTCTAAGTGATTCTCTAATGAGCTTTAGAAGAATGCTTCTGTATTTCAATCACAGAACTAAAAGTTATTTAAAAAGAAAATTAAGCCGATGTCATAATTATCTTTCAGTTTACAAAAACAAACGAATGTTGCCAATTTTACTTTTAGATTTGGAAGCTTAGATAATTTCCATATAAGTACCTATTTGATCTTTGGTGTTTTATTTAACTGTATAAAAATTGGTTTACAACAAATCCTAAACTGTGAAAATCATGGAGTATATGAAGACAGGCCCCTGACCCAAAATATACTGTTGACGACTTAGTTCTTATTAATTACTGCTTAACTTGTAGAGCCATTTTTAAAGAAATAATGTTATCATGAATGTAACTTTCCACTTCAATTTGCATCAAAATTTCATTGTGATTTAAAACTAAGATTTGAGGAAGAGATTCCAATGGTTATAAATGTAATGCTCTAGAATCTAGAATCCTAAAGGAATTAAAGTACAGATTAACGTTTTACATCTGCTTTTATTTTACTTCTAAATATATATTCTTTCTGATTAGCTGTTAACAAATCAAATGAACTGTACAATATTTGGATATTCAAATGAGAGTAGTTACTTGTAACTCTTAGGACCTCCTGTTCTGCTGGTGGAGCAGATCGCTAACATTCCTAATGCATCTACCCTGTTAAACTGTTTTGTTCTTTCCATAGTCGGTAAAAACAATACCGGGTCTGAGATAGGTCATATAAATATTAATATCTTAGGGTCTTATCAAGCTGAAACTGTAGGTCTGTTTATTAATCTAGGCTTTGATTTTAAATAGGAATTTTAAACGGGTGGTACAGAGTAAATTTGTTAACTGTTCACCAGAATGATAATCTAAAAATAAGACATCAGAGGAAATGATGGATGGCAGAAAAGAATGCTACAAACTGAAGTAATCACATTGCACAGTAAAATTATTATGAAGAACTCAAACCAATTATGCAATCTTCGTTTAAATTAAGTAAAAGAATGAAAACTTCCTAGTTTCTCTCTCTCAGTGTATGAAAAACAAAAGCATCTAATGCACATGTGAACTTTGTTTTCAAACAAAACAAATTAGTCGATAATGGGTTCTTCTAAATTGTAATGTGCAGATATCACTGTGGCTTCGATTGCTGCCTTTTTTCATCCTCCTCTATTAACTTGCAACTGCCGGAACTACCGTGTTACCTTTCTTGTTCCTCCCTTTTTCTTCAAATAATTTTGTAACGCTAAAGATAACAACATAAATAGAATCTGATTCCAGGCCTGAAGATGCATTTTCTTTACAACAAGCAAGTATATAGGTACAACCAGTTTTAATCCAGTGTGTTAAGTATCCACAATGTGTGAAAGTTTGCTGAATGAATGAAGAGGCTCCGCTTAATAAAAGACTCATCTAGAACACAGAAATGATTTTTACATACCACACCTAACTGGAAACTCAGGTCAGCACTTTGAAATAAGTATACAGAGAAGTAGCATTACCCTCTTTTTACGGGAAAGGCAAATGAATCCCAAAAGAAGTCACTTAGCTAGCCAGGTCACACTGCTTACATGCAGAGAAGCTACAGCTTTAACACAGGCCTCCTCCTGGCTGAGAAATCTATACTTTTTGCTACTTTTAAAAAAAGATTTATCTCTTTTGTTACCAATGATAGCAACTAAATTTAACAGTACCTCGCTAGCTACAAAATATGCTCTTAGCACCATTTCTAGATTTATAAAATATAACTAAAAATTAACAATAAAATTGAATAAAAGAGCAGAGTAGCTTCATTAGACATGAAATTAAAGCTCTATACAAAGGATGTAAGTGCTGATTCTTGTTTTATTTTTTCTCTTTTCCTTCTTCGGTTGATCTGGCGTCAATGAATGCCAAAGCTGTCAAAACAAACCCAAGTGAACCATTTTGGGATATCAATTCACTCACTGCACCTGCAGATCCATTAGCTATGGGGGTATGTCTTATAATGACACATTACTTTGAAGGTTGCTTTTGTTATCTCTTTCTTACAGTCGAAATTAAATGGGCTACAATGAATTACAAACACGTCTTCTAATTCTTCATTTGGGACCATCCATTTTATAATGCACTTGTCTGAATCCAAAGAATATATGCAACTGTGCAATGCAATCTTAACATTAAGTAATTGGACAGATAAGGGCATGTGCTGCATTAGATAATGTTGTGTCTTTCAATGAGCATAATGAGGTGCAGGGGCAACCTTTCCATCAAAAGGGAACCAGCCTTTATCCCACATAACATATGCTGGCATCTCTTACAGAGCTGACATAATGGTACATGACAAGACAAACATCCCCTTGTTTTAAAAAGTATTTTTATTTTTTTGTAAGAATAAACAATGTAAATGTCTGATTTTATGCATATTAAATTTTTTAAAAGAAGGATGAAAAGAAAAACAGCATTTAAAGAGATACTTTGTTGAATTTTTATTATATTAAATATATAAAATTCTTCCTCTAAGATGATATGAAGTTACGGTTCTCTAGGCTTATAAAAGGTGGAAATGTATTGCCAAATGAAGTGATCAATTACAGACTAGACGATATTTTCTTATAAGCATATTAAAGTTTAAAATGAGAATTACTAGCATAATAAATTTTATTCAGCAAATATTATGTACAAGATACAACTGCTTTCCTTACATATTTTTTAATCATAAAAATGATATCATAGAATAAATGATTTCCATTTAGAAATAAGAAAACCAAGGCTCAGAGAGGTTAAATAGTCTGCCTCTAATCAAAGGTTTTAAATCATGGCACCAAAATTTTACTTGAAGAGTTCTCAACTTCAGTACTGTACACTGTCCTTTTAGACAGTGGTTTAGGTGCAGAGCTTTCAGAATTAGAGTCCTGGACGTGAATCCTCAGCTCTGCTTCACATAAGCTGGGTTGCAATCTTAACTTCCTTGTCTGTAAACTCAGGAATAATAATACCAGTTTCATGAAGTTACCGGGGGAATTAAGTGAGGCAATGCAAATAGAAAGCTCAGCACCGTGTCTGAAAATACATAGCAAGTGCTGAAATGTTGATCGCCATAAAAGTTGATTAATACAAGACCCTACAATTTTTCTTATGAAAGATTAATGAATGTGTTACAGGTTGTAGCAGTTATTTTTTCACAATAGAAAGGAATGAATCCTCTCATTAGATCACTAGAGGGCTGTACCTGGCATTGGGACCAAGGCTGTTACCACTTTGTAGGTCTGTTTGTTTGTTTTGGCTCTGAAGGCTTTCAAAGGAAGTTATTCTAAGCACACTAGAGAATCAATTCATTTACAAAATACCATTTGAGCAAATACAACATAAAAGGCAATGCTTACAAAAGGTGATGCCAAAAATTTGTTGGTTGAAATGAACAATCGTGCCAACATTTTAGGTTTGATACCTAAAGCAAAATTTTCCCAGCATTTCTAAGGGTAAGAAGACCCTGAGGTTGAAAAGCCTTCAGAATTACATGCAAACTGTTGGTGATAATTATATCAAAAGGATCCTGATCTTCTAAATGTGATATTAAATATAAATTACATTCATAGACTGAGATTCAAAAATCAGATTGAATCTTTCTCTTAGACACTTTTTCATTATTCCTAAAAACATATTTAATCATTTCTACTTTGAGATTAAAAAAAAGATCTTGAAATAATTCTTTTCAGAGGATGAAACTATGTATACCAAATCAGTCACTTTCTGAGACTAAATAATTAAGATATTGTTCATATCAGAATTCCCGAGGAGGAGAGGGGAAGTCTACATCTATCACCAATGTCAGAGAGAGTATTCTCCCTCCCTTATGAAGAATTTTGTACTTCAAAAAGTGTGTTCAGATTAAGTCTTAGTTCTGTATCTTGTTAGTTGAGAGATCATGGAAAGCGAATCAAACTTAATGAGATTTTAAAAAAGGCCTGTAGGATGCCTGGGTGGCTCAGTCCTTAAGCATCTGCCTTCTGCTCAGGTGGTGATCCCAGGGTCCTTGGGATCGAGTCCCACATGGGGCTCCCTGCTCAGCAGGGAGTCTGTTTCTCCCTCTGCCTCTCATTCTCTCCGTCTCTCATGGCTAAATGAATACAATCTTAAAAAAATAAAAATAAAAATTCAAAAAGGCCCATATTTGAGATAAGAATACTATGATTTTTTAACTGAAATAAGTTTACTTAGGCATAGACTTAATCATTTAATTTTATTTTCACAATTTTATGTTGAAAGTGAATACTTGTTAAATCAAATCAAGTACAGGCTCTCTCGGCATGAAATTATACGGTTAAAACCACCAGTCATATCATGCCGGTGTTCCTTTTTATTTTTGTCTTTCAAGAAAGGGCAACTGTGTTCAGTCCACCATACAGAAGTTTCTATTAAAAACTTAAGTGGCTCTAGGGACTAATAATAAAAACCAAACACAAGAATCCTGGCTATCTGGTATCTGTGTTCTATAAAGCTTCAACTTATATTACCTTCCTTATTCTAATGAGATTCCTGAGAGGTAGAGAAAAAGGCATAGTTGTGTTCATTTTGTGGACGGATATACCAAAACAAAACAAAACAAAACTTCATATTTAGTCATATCTGTTTTCATAGTTAAGGATGAAATCTAAACTTCTACTAGAACACTAATAAAGTTTTATATAAATAGGCATTTTTAGAGTCCTGCTTGAGACACCAGCTGTGAGAGGGAAAGCTCAATATATGAGAAGCATCAAACAGATCTGGATTTGAACTGAGTCTTGTGAGTAGTTACATTCATTCAACACTATTTACTGTCTCTGAGTCTACTGTCCATTAATGAGCACTGAATCGTATTACCTACCTTAAAATATTATTATAAGAATTAACTGAAATATGTGTGAAGATACTCAGCGCGGATCAGTACTTCGGCGTTTATTTTCTTCCTTTATTACAGAATCATCATTTGTACCTGGTAGATAATGTAGTTAACTACATGGAACTTTAAGAGAGTTTATTGATGGCAGTCCTGTGAATAACTTGGCTTTTAAAACGAAGACATTAGAGTTCATCATTCTGTTTAGATGTTAGGCCAGGAAATTGAAGAAGCCAGAAATGTGGGTTAGCGATATTAGGATATCACAGCAGAATTTTAACAGCAGTCTCTCATCCTTTTAAAATCTTTTCTCCCAAAGAAAGCACTGAACTTTGGCAAGGCATAATAAAAATAAACTCAGAGAACCTACAAAACATTTGCTTTTTCATAGACAAGGAATAATAAAAACGAGCTATTATTAGAATCTGAACAATATTTTTGCCTGGTAATGCAGGGGAAAATAAAAATAGAGCTGAGCTCTTCTCCTACTAAAGACTATTTAAATGGACTTGGTATTTAGCATAAAAATGTGAATCTAAATTGGAAGAACACTCAAGGCTGAGCTGTGATAAAAGAGCAGATTTAGAGTCACACCTCATGTTAAAAGAACACATTACAGCTCTTTCTCAGAGACGCTATGACCCCCCAAAGTGGTAGAGATCTGAGGAGTTCTCATCCCATTCTCTCAACTCCCTACTCACCATACCCTCCCTGACCATAACCCATGGCCACTCAGTTATAAATGTCTTTGAGTGACATGCAAAATTGTGACCCTTCTAAATCACAAGACCTGCTTCATTAAGAGTCTGCCTGGTTAAGATTCAGAGCTTAAATGAAAGTTTATATTCTAAATACCAACTTCATTTTAGGGGTCCCTAGTGGAATATGCAGTGAATTCTATTTACTGCTCTCCTTACATTAATTATGTAAAATATTTTAAACTTCATATTTCCTTTTTTTAAAATTTTTGACTGTCTTGACAGAGAGTACACACACCTCTATGAAATACACATACACATTTTTAGATGAATCACTTATCTCAGAGCATTATTTATTTCAAAATACATCCAACTATATATTAAACTGGCACTGTATTTATAAACCTTTTAAATTTTAAAAAGTTTCTTCAACATACCGGCACCATCTGTTTTAATTTTGTTTGACGGTATACTGGGCTCTCCTATACCCAATGTATTGGTTGCTACCACCCGAAATTCATACTCCATCCACGGGATTAAATCCACTGCTCTTGCTGCCTCCATATTTCCTTCAATGACTGGGGGGTCTAAACAAAATGAATATTAAACAGAGAATATTAGTTGGACAACATTAATTTTATAATCCCCCATTTTTACTTTACTATTTTGAGACAATGGCACATATTCCACTGAGTTGAAGCAAATATACAAACTAGAAATGACAAAAAGTTAAATTCAAGGGAGTAAGCAGAGAGATCATGAATAAATAATAAGCTAGAAAAAGTGATATGCATATGAATCATCTATTTCATAAGCCTAAGGTCAGAAGAGTGAAGCTCTGCACTTCTTTCAAGCTCCCAAGTCATGCTTTTGTGGATAATCCCTGGGCTCTACCTTGAATAGCAAGAAACTGTATTCTAAAAGCAGAATCCAGAAAGATTTCCTGAGGCAAGAGTATAATTGGGGCAGTTAAAAATTTTGTGGCCTGCCATTGATGTTGCATATGGGTAGTGAATGATTTGCTACTAGTGTACCTATATGTTTATACCCTTTTTACGTTGGTTTTGTACATTTTTACCCAAATTATTTGGGGCAATGATAATACAAGTTATAATAGTTTACTAAGATTTATTAAGTACTTTCAGAATTTATGCCGTTAAGTAATAAAAAGATTATAAACTGTGGGTAGGATATGATCCAAGATTGCTTATTGCATTAAGAGATGACAAAATACACAAGGAAGGCAGAACTCTCCAGTATTTCAAGCTCTCTTAAAATATTTCCACATGTGTTTTTAATAACTAACCTACACAACCATATGCGTGTAAATACTTGCACATCACTTATTTGGAAAATTTGTTCCTTTAGGCTTATCTATGACTCATCACCCTATTATTTAGGGAATTTTTACTTTCAATGCAGACCACGAATATATAGCTTTTCGAGTTGCTGTACTCAACTCCACAATAAATGTTAAGTGTGTCCCAGTGTCCAGTGTCTGTCTTCGGACTAATTCCTGTGTGGCTCACACAATGCCACGCCTCACCCTACCATAATTTTAAACTCTCCTGGACACTAATCTTGCTATCTATTCTCTTATTTTGTTAGGAACTTGTTCTCTACATTTGACAGGTATTTTTGAGTTTCTGATTAAACATTAGGCTTTGCCTTCTCATGTTTTGATTCTGCCTCTTTATTTCCTATTTCTTCCACCCTTCCCTCACACCAAATCAGAATTTGCCTTACTTCATATAATGAGGCACTTCTTTCAGGTAGATGTAGGAGGGAAGGTGAAGTTTTAGTTTGTAAAGGGCTCTTCCTAAAGAAAAGGGAAAAACGCAGCTAGATGTTGTGACACTCGGTAGGGTGGCCCCTCTTCCCTTTTAGAGACCTTCAAGTAATTTTGAGCCTCTTATGAGAAGAGAAGGTTTTACAGTAGTGGATTGAATTGTGCCTACCAAAAAGTTTTACCTATGCCCAAATTACTAGAACCTGTGAATGTAACTTATTGGAAAAATAGCCTTTGTATAACCTTTCAAGATGAAGACTGGAGGGGCACCTGGGTGGCTCAGTGGGTTAAGCCTCTGCCTTCAGCTCAGGTCATGATCCCAGGGTCCTGGGATCCAGCCCCACATCCGGCTCTCTGCTCAGCGGAGAGCCTGCTTCTCCCTCTCTCTCTGCCTGCCTCTCTGCCTACTTGTGATCTCTCTCTCTGTCAAATAATAAATAAATAAAATCTCAAAAAAAAAGATTAAGACTGGAATTATGTTAAGGATCTTGGGTTAAGATCATGCTGGATTATCTAGGCGGGCCTGAAATCCAGTGACAAGTGCCCTTATAAGAGAAACACAGAAGACAGAAATACATAGAACAGGAGGCTGCAATGTGACCACAGAGGCAGAAGTTGAAGTGTTGTGGTTGCAAGCCAAGGAACATCTGGAGCCACCATAAGCTGGGAGAGGTAAGGAATGAATTATTCCCTAGAGCTTTGGAGAGGGTGCAGACCTGCCGACATCTTGATTCTGGATTCTGGCCTCCAGAACTGAGAGACTAAATTTCTGTTGTTTTAAGCAACCAATTTGTTACAGCAGCCCTAGGAAACTAATACAGTGTTTTAAAATCAGAAGCTGATGGAACTATTTATGAGTTTGTGATCTTATGAGCTTGGGGGCCTAAGTAAAAACATATGGTAGAAGGCTCAAGGAGGCAGTCCAATCTCTCCCCTCTTTCCTACGCTGCAAAATCCCAGCCCCATTTAAATGCCTAAAGAGTGGAAATGTTGGAAACACTCCAAAGGGTCTTTCTTGACAAGGGTATGGTATTCTCATGATGGTCAAGGTTACCTCAGGCTTTTCCAAGCAGCTAGACAGTCAACAAGTATGGGCAAGTGTAGGTTGGGTCAAAACAAGAAGAACCAAATGGATGTACCGTGGAAGCTGCAGCTGACAGACTGATTTGGAGCACATGTGAGAATCTAATATGAAAATACCCCCAAATAAATGGAAGAGCAGGTGTATGTTCAAAAAGTAGAAAATCATAACTGATCACAGAAAATATTTGGAGGAATGGTGAAAGGTAAAGAAGGAAAAGTCAATGGGGCTCCTTTAGTGGTGGGCTTTGGATTGCGCATGACATTATCAGTCTCCTGATTTTAATGACTGAGATGAAGAAAGGAAGAATAAGCAAAAAGCCTTGGAGTCACTACCATTAGGTAAATACTAGTGAAAAACCATTGGCTCAGGGATGCAAACAACTCTCTCAGACGGGGAAACAAGAAGTGGATGTGGAGAGATGGACTTCTAGAATGTACCTTCTGAATGGTTAGGAAAGAATTTGATACCGGTAAGTTAAAGATAGTATTCTGTACCTGGATTGCTAAAGGCATGGAAAGTCTTATTTTTATTTTTTATTATTATTATTATTTTTAAATAAAGATTTTATTTATTTATTTAACACAGAGAGAGAGATTACAAGTAGGCAGAGAGGCAGGCAGAGAGACAGGGAGAGGAGGAAGCAGGCTCCCTGCTGAGCAGAGAGCCCGATGTGGGCCTCGATCCCAGGACCCTGGGATCATGACCTGAGCTGAAGGCAGCGGCTTTAACCCACTGAGCCACCCAGGCGCCCGAAAGTGCTATTTTTAGAACCAAACCAATTATAATCATTCCTGTTAATATCCATTCACATCAGAATTTATGAGAAAATAAATTTTAAGACAAACATGTTTTGGTATATATTTATAATAACCTCTAAAGAAAACCATCTATGTAAGAAGTAGGAATAACTTAGCAAAAAAAATGACTAACATTTTCATTTTAGAAAAATGTATCTAGAATTAAAAGTGGCTCTTCTTTCTGGTCTGTTTCACCACATAATGAGGACAGGATTAAAAGCTTGTTTTCTCTTTAACTTTTTTCCAGCTCTGATCTCGATGTAGGCAGCCCACATGAAAAAATATTTCTTCTTCCTCCCCCTGATTTGTTCATCTGTGGACATACACATGTTTCTTCTACTTCTTATACATGTTTTTGGAACTTCTCTGGGCCTAGTATACCTAGAATACCTAGAATAGTATTTTGCAAATATACTACTTATTAAATATTTGTAACAAATATAAATACAAAAGTTATGCTTATTTAGAGTAGACAATGTCTCAATGCAAGAAGTGCAGTCTTGTGTATAACAATCACTTTATAGTCTCCTTCATCTCTGAATCATGTAGGCTCTTGGTGAAAGATACGGAGGGCATTCCTTTACCTTGCCCCACAACGAAATACCCAACACTCTACAGCTCTCATGCCTATATTCAGCCCATAAATTATCTTGTCAGAAAATACACCTTGTCTCAATCCACTTAATTCCTTTCCCACTCTGTGAGTTAATCCTTTCTCCTCCACTGCTACTGTTTTACCGCTATTATACAATTTTTATTTGCTTTATTTGGGCACTAAATATCCTTATAAGTGGATTTTTACTTCATGCCATCTTCCCCCTACTCCTTCAACTCTGGTAGGAAGTATTGGATATATTTTATTTTTCTAAAACCACCCACAGAGAAATTTGGGAGCAGAGTTCAGCTTTGCTTTGGACGCAATTCATGCCCAAGCCAAATGGAGAACAGTCAGGAGAAGAGGAACTTTGTGTCCCCTCTCTTCAGCCAAGTTCTCTGCAAGCCGTTTATTATTCCTAGAGTCAGAAAGAAAGGAGAGTGCTTTGCACAACAGAGGCAAGTGCTAGGAATCAGGACTGGGGTCTCAAGTTCCTGAGTTTTAAGTGGGTCAGTTTGGAGTCAGGACATTTTTTCTACAGATAATTTCAATATGGAAAACCAGATCTTAACTGTATAGTGCCTGCCAGAAGCTTCTCTCTGTAAAAAATCAAAAAACAAAAAATAAAACATACCGAGTATTAACCTGTCGGTTATTTAAATCTTGGCTTTACTGATGAGTGTAAATCTCAATCAAAGGGATATAGAGCAGGAGACATACTCCTTACTTTAAACACTCAGGTCAAAAGACCTTGTTGAGACGGTCTTATTTTAACAACCAGCCATAAACAGTAATCCATAGATTTATTTGCAAATACTTTGAGTCCATAAGGCTCGGAATAAAACAATTCTAACTCTTCTTTGGAGGAAAAGAGAAGCAAGCCTCATGAGTATCCTAAGGCCAATAATTCATACTGTTTTAGTTGCCTGGCAACCATGCTAATGGCGCTCTGCCTTCCGACCACATGGACTAGCTGTTTGAAAAGCTTCAGAAATAGCCGGAATGACCTCAGGACTAAAAAAAAAAACCGGATTGTTTCACGAAAACCTGTAGGCAGTGTAATCCCACCTGTTCTAGATTCTTTGAAGTTGCCTAGTGAATTCTGGTATTTCCTTAGAATTTAAATACAATCAGAACTTTTACCTTCTTCCCTCTCAATCCAAAACCCAAGTATTTAAAATTATCCAGTACCCGCTTAGAGGATATGACTGATAAAGCAGGTCTATGTTTGAGAATAGAAAAGGGCATTTAAAGGCTTCTCACTGGCTCTGTGTTGCCTTAGCATCTCTAGACCCAACCCACAGGTCTTCTGGCAGCACTCTGCAAGATGCCAGATTTGGCAAAGTTCTTTGCAGCAAAAGAGAAGCAAACTGTCCTCTGGCATCCCAGAAGATATGATTCATTGATTCTTCTCTAAGGAAAATTTGAATGTAGCCTCATAAAAACTCAGAAATTCATATGTGAAATAGGGACAACAAAAACTGAAACAATAGAAAGGCAAAAAAGAAAACAGTAAATTCTGAAAAGTAAGTACTCCACAATGAGCCTAGTGGGCTTTTTCCCCATTTTTTTTTAACCTATCAGTGTGGCAAAGAATTAAAGAACTACTAAATAGTAAGTAAAGATATGACAGAAGACATACTCTTATACTAGTGGCAGGAATAAAAACTCTTTCTTTCTTTCTTTTTTTTTTTTTAAAGATTTTATGTATTTATTTGACACACACAGAGAGAGGGAGATTACAAGTAGGCAGAGAGGCAGGCAGAGAGAGAGGGGGAAGCAGGCTCTCTGCTGAGCAAAGAGCCCGATGCGGGGCTCGATCCCAGGACCCAGGGATCATGACCTGAGCCGAAGGCAGAGGTTTTAACCCACTGAGCCACCCGGGCGCCCCAAAACTCTATCTTTCTACAGGGTAATTTTTTAGTATAGTTCATGGGTTTAAGCACGTTTATGCTAAATAATTATTTTAAAATGTCTAGTCTAAGGAAATAATCTAAGGTCCAGAGAAACACTTATGTGGTAAGATGTTAATTTGTAATTCTAGGCTTCTACACAACAGAAATTTAAATATAAAATCATTTTTTTCTTCTCAGTTTAGAGATCATATCCCAGGTTGGGTCTCTCAGTTGATTTCATAGCATGGTTTGTAGGCCTCTTTTTGTTCAATCCCCTTCTATACATATAACCCGTCACCAACAATATCCTCGAAGTTTCCTTCTCTAAGTAGCAGCATAAAATAAAACACAACATTCTAAATGTTATCTTGTAGAACCTTGAGAATGGCATCAAATTTCTGCTGCTTATCCCCTAGAAAATCCAAGAGAGGTAATATTTATAGTAGATTGTTTTAAAGCTATAGTCTATTCTTTCATCTCATTATTCTAAATGTAATCCTTGTACTGCTGAAATTTTATATCTTTGAAAAATATTTAGTGAACACCTTAAATAATTACCTTCATAAAACTGAGTTAAGCCCTCCCTACACCTTCCATTTGTAGTGAACACCACTAGAAATAAAGACTACATGATTGCATTTATTGCAAAAAGTATTCTTCACTTCCACTTAGGATACTGACAAAAGAGAACTTTACTTACATAACTAACAAAAAGAACAGGTAAGACAATCTACAAAATAATCATTTTTCAGAGCCTGTCAGAGAACTGAGTTTGTGAAGAGGTCTAATGAACTAAAGTCATCATAGGTAGAGCAATGGGGAGAGGAGGACATAATCACTCATGTTCATAAGAAGAAAACAGTTTAACTTTTCACAGGTATTTAAAGACAAAGTATAGGTTGGCATGGCTGTATTTAATCCCCAAGAGCCCCCAAATCAATGAGCATCTGTACCCATAAGCCAATTCTTTTTTGTAGGACTTCACCAAGTGTACTCCAAAAAGTTGGGGGCAGGACAAGAGAGCCAAAAGAGACCTCCCTCTGAGGCACAGACATCTCAGATCTTCTCAAGTCTCAGAGCAAAGCAGGAAAATGGAGACCCCGCTACATGCACTCCAGGCCTTCTACTGAATAAGCGTGTGACCAAGCATGGCTAGGGGAGTGGCAGGAGAGCGAAGACAGGTCGGCTTCTCCAGAGAGAGACTAGTGCTTTGGGTCTGCTGAAGTCTGCCCGAACACAGGAGAACTGAGAACGTCTCCCACCCCTAAGAACTCTGGGTTTTAGACTACGTATCAGACAACAGCTGTCTGGGGTAAAAGAAGGGAAGCTGAAAGAACCCTCTCTGAGAAGCAGCCTAGAAGAGCAAGCTGAAGTCTGATGGTAAGTGTGGAAAACAGATGTGAGAGGGTTTTGATCTTACACTCACATTTACTCAGCCTCACTGAATCGATTCTAACCACAAAGCTCAGATCACCTCAACTACAGATTATATTGACAAAATGACAATTTTGAAAAAATGACATGGATTTTCTCAGGCATAAGTGATATCCACTTTAGGCCCTACTATTCTTTTTTACACAATGTTTGGATATAAAAAAATTATCAGGACATGAGAAAACAAAGAAATGTGATTTGCTTTTAACAAAGGAAAAAAAATCAATAAAGCCAGACTTAAAGATGACCCAGGTGTTAAATGATCAGACAGGGATGATAGAGTAACTACCACAAATATGTAAAAGTATCAAGTGGGAAAGATGCACAACTTGTATAAACAAATAAGAAATTTCTATGGAATACTATGTAAACAATATTAAAAGGAACCTAATGTTAGAAACAACAACAAAAAAAATCCTGGAAATAGAAAGAAATACAAAATCGAAATCATTTTAGTGAGATTTTTCAGCAAACTGCATGTAGCAGAGGAAAGAATCTATGAAAGTGAAAACAAGTCATTAGACACTATCGCAACAGAAATACACACACATACAACCATGATCCATGGAACACATCAAACAATCTAACATACATGGCAATAGAGACCAAGAAGACAACGAGAGAATGAAATGGAAGATATAATGGCAGAGAATTTCCAAAGTTGAGGAACATATTATTTCAAAGGTCCAACTTGCCAGGAAACCTCCATCAGGATAAATATATCTTTATTAAGCTGAAAAGCAAAACTGAAAAGAAATCTTGAAAGCAGCTAGAGATAATTAACACATTAAATAAATATAGGACTATAAGGTAAAAACCATAGTTGACTTCTTATCAGAAACAAAGAAATAATATTTTTAAAAATGCTCAAAAACAGCTTAGAACTTATATTAAAAAAATTATCACAAATATGAAATGAAAGAAATTTTCTAATGTACAGGACTGAAGGTCTTTGACTCCAGCAACCTAAATACTCAGAAATGTTAAAAAAGCTTTCTTAGGAAAATTATACTAGATGGAAATTCAGTTGACATAAAAAAGTGGAGAATCCATTCCAAAATGGAACTAAGTCCTCACTTGCACTTAATCTCTCTTCTTTCTCCAATAAGTGCTTCTATCTTCTACCCAGATGCTAGAGCCAAAATCCCATGAATCATCCTCAATTCTGCTCTTTCCCTCAATCTCCATGCCTGATTTGTTAGAAAGTTCTGTTTTGCCTTCAAAAATATATCTCAAACTCACCCACTCCTCTCCATTCCCACTGCTATCCCATAGTCCCAGCCAGTGACATCTCCCGCTTGGATAACTCTCACCTGCCATATACCCCCAACTGGTCTCCATGTATCTAGTTTTGGCCCTCCAGAAATCCCTTCTCCATACATCAGCGAGTGATTTTTCCCCCTTTAAATTAGAAGTCAGATTACTGCTCCTTGTTTAAAAGCTCCTTATAGGACCTACAAGCCCCTGCACAACTTGTCATTCAGTATTGCTATTTGCATAATGAACTACCAAATTTATTTTATTTTATTTTTTTAAGATTTTATTTATTTATTTGACACACAGAGAGAGATTACAAGTAGGCAGAGAGGCAGGCAGAGTGACAGGGAGAGGAGGAAGCAGGCTCCCTGCTGAGCAGAGAGCCCGATGCTGGCCTCGATCCCAGGATGCTGAGATCATGACCTCAGCTGAAAGCAGAGGCTTTAACCCACTGAGCCACCCAGGCACCCTGAACTACCAAATTTAGTGGCTGATATCAACTATCATTTTACTCTGCCTCACGATTTTTATACATAAAATAATTTATTATATCTATTTTATGTATAAAATAAAAATTTTTATTGGGCCTATAGCATATAAAAATGTAAAATATTTGATAATGTCTAAGGGGACAGAGGGAACCAAAGCTATATTAGAGAAAGGATGATAATTCAAATCCACAGGAACAAATGAGAAGGACCAAAAATGGTAAATAAATGGTTAATATAAGAACCTCTATAAATATGTACTTGCTTTCCTTTCTTCTTGTAGCTTCTTCAGAAGACATTAACAGAAGAGTAATAGGTTTGTAATGTATATAGATGTAATATGTATAAAAATAACAGCACAAAAAAAGGGGTAAGATTCAAAAGAGCTATCTAGGAGTAACATTTCTATATCTCACTGAAATTAAGTTAGTAAAATATGAAGTCTATTCTAGTAAGTTCAGATGTATCTGGCAAGCCCTAGAGTAACCATTAAATAAATAAATATATATTTGAAATTCATTTATTTATATACAATTTTATATATAACATATATAGTAACCATTAACTATATATATATATTTTAAAAATTAAAATTTTACTCTAGAAAATATTCACTTAATCCAAAAGAAAATAGTAAAGAAGGAATAAAGGACCAAAACCAAGTAAAACATTTAGTAAACAAAAATACAATGGATGGTAGGTAGGGGGGATGGGTGCAAAAGGTGATGGGGATTAGAGTATACTTGTCAGGATGAGCACTGGCTGACACATGGAAGTGTTGAATCACTATATCGTACACCTGAAACTAATATGACAATGTATGTAACTAACTGGAAGTTACATAAAAACTTTTAAAAAATTAAAAATAGAAAAAACACAATGGCAGATATAAATCCAACTATAAAAATAACAACATTAAATGTTAATGGATTAAAGAATCTAATCTAAAGGCAGTGGTTGTAAGACTGGATAAAAAATAAGATGCAACTATATGTTTCAACAGAAAACATAATTTAGATTTAAAGATACAAATAGGCTGACAGTTGTAAAAGATATAATATGTGAACAGGAACCATGAGAAAGTTTGGGTGACTATACTAATATTAGAAGCACCCTTCTAAAATGCAATTCCTGGACACCTGGGTGGCTCAGTTGGTTAAGCGTCTGCCTTCGGCTTAGGTCATGATCCCAGGGTCCTGGGATAGAGTCCCACATAGGGATCCCTGCTCTGTGGGGAGGCTGCTTCTCCCTCACCCCTCTTCTCTTGCTTGTGCTTTTGCTCTGTCAAATAAATAAATAAAATCTTTAAAAAAATAATAAAAAATAAAATGCAATTCCTGCAGCCTGATTCCTCTTCTCTAATGTTTCTCTTTAGCACTAATCACCATGACTTACTATACATTTTATTTATTTTTTCTTCTTTTTTAAATTTTATTTTATTTAAATTCAATTAATTAACATATAGTGTATTATTAGTTTCAGAGGTAGAGTTAAGTGATTCATTATTTATTCATCACCATCTTTCCCACTAGATTGTAAATGCTTTGAGTGCAGGATTGGAGTATGTGTGTGTCTGTGTGTCTGTGTGTATGTTTCCTCTCTCTGTTTTGTTCATGGATGGTCAGGTGTTATCCAGCATCTAGGACCAGTTCTGGCATACAATGGAGGCTCAGTGAATATGTGTTTAATAAATGAGCATTAAGGGCCCTGATCTAGGAGCTAGGGATAGAGTAGTGAATAAAACAAAATCTTCATCCTCATGGAACTTATTTCCAGTGGACTATATATATGTATATTTTTTAAGATTTTTAAAATTTATTCATTTGAGAGAAAAAGATAGAGAGAAAGAGCATGAGGAGGAGGAGTATCAGAGGGAGAAGCAGGCTCTCCACTAAGCAGGGAGCCTGAAGTGGGACTTGATCCCAGGACACCAGGATCATGACCTCAGCCGACGGCAGTTGCTTAACCAACTGAGCCATCCAGGTGCTCTCTCTATATATTTTAATGAGAAGTATATTTTAATTGAGCTACCCAGTAAGCATACATTACATAATTAATGGAAATGATTAAAATTATTATTCCTTTTTCAAAGCAAACAAAAATTTTAAATGTGTTTATTTATTGCATTTTGTTCTCTAGTACCTATAATCAGTGTCAGTTTGTTTAGATATCTAATATTATCTAAGGTCTCATCATTAGCATCCATTTTCATTGTCTTCAGAGAAATAGAAACTGCCCACCCTTTAGGTTTATCAAACGTCTAAATTTTTTTTAGGTAATTTTTCAAATGGTCTGCTTTTGCCAAGCATATTCACAGATAACTCTTACACTTACCAGCATAATGTGATCAAAATATTTAACTTGTTTCTAATTCATGTGTCTTTTATACACTTATGTAGAGAATCACTTAGTACTAGAATATATGTAAACCCTCATAACAGTTTTCCAGTTTATATTTGGTTCATTTTCCATGATAGGAATAAATTATCAATGAAAACTAAATCTAAATTAAAACCTTTCAGTGATCAATACAAATAAATCCCATTACCTTAAGACAAAGCAAAAATGTGGGCAGGTTTGGGATATGCTGGGATTAATTCTTTTTCATTTTTTAAAAAGCATAAACAGGGACACCTGGGTGGCTCAATCAGTTAAGCGGCTGCCTTCGGCTTGGGTCATGACACGGGGGTCCTGGGATCAAGTCCCACATCAGGCTCCCTGCTCCAGCGGTGAGCCTGCTTCTCCCTCTCCCTCTGTCTACCACTCTACCTACTTGTGCTCTCTCTCTCTCTCTCTCTCTCTCTCAAATAAATAAATAAAATCTTTTAAAAATAAAATAAAAATCATAAACATTCTATTCATTTTTGTCTTTTTCTCTCCCCTCTGGTGACAACTAAGCACATATTTCCATGTCTTCATTATGTATCTAAAAGAAACTCTAGCGACTACAAGTTTGTTTAAAAATAATGTCAAAATGACAAACAGAAACAGATTATTTTATCAAAGGATCACCTATCTTCTTTGATGTTATAAGAGAGAAACTGCTGTGTGATGTTATAGGCTAGTCATGACAAATGAGAATGGTAATAATTACAGACACAGAAGGAGCCCACTTACTCATTTATTTTTTTTGATCAATTTTTAGAAAATCTTAATATAAGAAAAAAATTAAAATCCAAAACATCCTAGAAGATTTGTTTTTGTGAAAATTCAAAGTAGGTAAGATCATCTTTCAAAAGTAAAGGTTATGGTAATAAGAATTGGGTACGCAAATTAATATTTATAATCAAAGTGACTTTCTAAAAATGCAGAATTATAGTACCTATATAATTGTAAAAAAAAGGGTCACAAATAATAAGCTATAGATGTCACTTGCCAAAAAGAAAAGATTTCCTAAAGTTTCCCCCCCCCAATAAATCTTAGAATTACACAGAGCTCAAATTTGAAAGCCAGGAGGCCTCTCTTTGCTTTCCCATTATAGATATAGAACCACTGCTTCTTCCCCTGACGTTTTAAAATGTGTAAGTTCCTTGTGGTTTCCTTTACTACTAATGCACTGGGATATTTAAAAAAAAAAAAAAGTTAGGAAAGCACTTCAAGGTAGATGATTAAATCCTTAAGAAGTCCAGATATTCACTTTTGATAAAATAATTCATTTAAAATATGTACAGATTAATCAGACAAATGAAATTTACCTGTCTTTGCATCTTTCCAGTCATCTGAAAGAATAGTCTTGGTCTGAATAGTGTATTTAGAGATAGGACTATGATTGTCTGAACCACGGCTCCACGTAAGAGCCACAGAAGTGGCTCGAATATCTTCTATTCGTAGACCACCTGGAGGGCCTGGAGGGCCTGGAATGAAAATTTTGGAAATGAATCAGTGAATCCCAATTAGTGAATTAAGTGCACATTAGAATACAAAAGCATCTTATTTGAAATTAATCTAAAGAACATTTATACAACATAATCAGTGTTATCACATTCCTTTTAAATATAAACTATAAGAGGTAATAATAACAGTATTTATGGTCTTCACTAAATGATTTCACGGTGTCTCTTTTTAAGTAAGGAGATAAATGCTATCATTTAAAAATGGCATTATTATTCAAGATACATATGACAACCTTTGGCTGTAAAATGGATACACATGAAAATCTTTGACTTATAAAATGCAATTGGCATTAACAGGACCTAGCAGATTGTGGCACAGTGCAATTTAAGAAATGCTTGCCGAATGCATAAATCAGATATGGTAGCACAATTCAGTCCAGATATGAGAATAGTTAATCAAATATTTCACTGTGCCTCCCACAAATGGAACAAACACTTTTTTTATATCCCTCAATGGTTATAGGAATTTATTTTACTTGGAGTAGAAAATACATATAATGTGGGAACGATTATATGTATCATTTTGGATAATATATTTCATGTCAGTTATAGTAACAGGGATAAATGATGTTAAAAGAATATTTATACTTCTAAAAAAAAAAAAAGAATATTTATACTTCTATAAAATGTAGAAAACAATTGTCAACCCAGAGATATACCAGAAATGCTCTGAAATATCAAATAATATATTGAAGAGCCTTAGGACAGAAAAAATATTTTGCAGAACATAAAACAATGTTACATATAGGTTTTCATAGACTCTTCCTAACTCAGCACCAATATTATTCAATGAGAGCACTGTACCTGGTGGTAGAAATGAAAAGATAAATGAGATATAACTTTTGGGTTTTAAAGAGCTCTTTGTCTTGAAAAGAGTGAAATGAACCAGCGAAAAAATAACTATAATTAAAAGCAATAAATGCCATTATAAAGGCATACAAGATATTTATACTTTGCATCACAATTTCTTGTTTTCAAAAATGAGAAAAAACATGCTTTAAGTGGTACAGTGGCATCCATTGCTTTCAATGCTAAAGAACTTTCCCAGTTAATAGAGACATCCTTTAATAGATATGTCAGAAAATACTATCGCTTGTTTTCTTTGCACCAGAAACTATCCATCTCCAACTTAATTAGGCCTATTAAATATAATTACAACTTTGTTAAAATGATATCTTTAGTTTTTTATATTGAATATATAGCACTAAATAAGACATTTGTTTTTATCTCTTAGCTAAATATAAATGTCTTACTATTTATTTATCAAATCAGATGTTTAGCCTATATGGTTTCATGGATTTTTTTTTTCTCCAACTGGGTTTTGGTCTTTGCAAAGGTATAGACAATCTCCTTGTAGTTGGTCCCAAGGGGAAAAAGGTGTAGGTAGAGTCACACAAATCTATTACTGCTAATTCTAAAATAACACAAGACACATCCTATTGATGGTAGTAGATTTTATTATTTGGAGGTATATAACATATAAATAGAAAGGTAAATAAACTTTCATAAATGTATAATTTGTAATAGCGTACTTAAGCTTCTTGATGTTAAATATAAAAAATACATCATCCAAAATAAATTAAAATAGACACATAAGTAATATAGAACACATGCAATATTCAGAGAGAAAAAAACTGCATTTTTCCTTATTTCACTACTTCACAGAAGGCATCATCCCAAGTTAATGACTAAATGGAATATTTCAGAGTATTAAAATTTAAAAATAGAGATAAAAATAAAGGAAATTATTTTTAAAAGGAAGAGAAAGTCATGCATTAGGTACTTTTTCTGAGCGCAAAGGTATGAAGAAAACGTTAAAGGGAATTTAGGACAAAAGTGCCATAGGTTAGGTTTTAACCATGCAAGTGTAAATTATTTGCCTGTTGTGATGCTCTGAAGTTCTTGGAGGGGCAAATGAGTACTATTTTAAAAGGTCGGACTAGAGTTGTATGTTATGAACATATTTGTTGGAATACTATATGCATAATAATTTTACTCAGTCATCCATTCAGGGAAGAGCGACATTGTTGAGCAAAACACTGTAATTTCCTTTGTCCATTTTTTCTCTCTGAGATATGCCTGGCCTCTCGTGGGTTCTTAGAAAATACTTTGGTGAATACATAAATGAATTTATCACAATTGAACTTCAGATAGTTTTATAAACATGCAAGTTCCCTTCTTCCATTTACCTTGAATATAATAATAAAGAGGTGAAGTTAAGAGAACAAATGGAAAAGTGTGGGCTGATACCCTCAAAACCCTGGTGTGGCCATGTTACTCAGTAATGTGGAGTAGACCTATCCAGCTAGTAATCGACTCCAAATAGACGCTGGAAAACACCTGAACGAAAAATACTATTAAAGGCAGAGATATTAGAGTTTAAAATAGGCTCGACTTAAAATTCTGAGCCCTGATTTATCTTGGGCAGGTTTTTCAAGTTTATTAAGTTTCCATTTTCTCATCTGTAAAATGGGAGTAATAAAAGGTGATCATATAGAATTGTTTTTTAGGATTGAAGCAGTATCTTTAAAGAATGTAGTGGTAGAAAGCCCTCAGTAAACTTTAGCTACTGAAAGTATTATTGTTGTTATTCCTGCAAGAGTTTTCTGGGCACCGGAGCTATTAGCAGGAGTGATTATTAGTATTTGTTAATAACTGGGAGGGATCTGTTTATCCGATTGTTCATTTACCACTTGTTCTCACTAAAAAATAAAGTGTTTTCTGATAAATTTGTTGAAGGTGAGGAAAAATTGGGAACGCGAAGTCCCTTCATCTGTACTAAGAAATCAGGATGTAGCAAAAACAGAAGATCGGTATTACAGAGACGACCTTGCACAGTCTGGGAGTTCAACTCAGGGCCAATCCTGTACTGTCTCTAGGAAGAAGATTTTCAAAGCAGTGTAGCTGATAATGCTTGTTCAACTTTTCTGTTCAAAGCGGAGAAAAAAGTGTTATGGTAGAAAATAAAATAATGCAACTACTTGTCCCTCTGCGCACACTCACAAAGGCACTAGGAACTGGTCACCCTTGGTTATTCTTTCATCAGTGGGAAAGAAAAAGCAATACATGATTCTGACTCTAAGAGTTCCTTCTTCCTTCCTCTCTCCCTTTTTCTCTTTGTCTCCTCTCTTTCTCCTTCTTTCTTTTTCTCTGCTTCCTCTTTCCCTCTGTTTCTTTTTTTCTGTTTCCTCTCTCCCTCTCTTTAAGCTCCTACTATTGTACACTTCCAAGAAACCTATTAAGAATTGAAGCCAGGAAGAAGGTAAGCAAATTGACTGTTACTTGCAGCTTATTTCATTATTACTCTACTAATACATCCTTCCTTTTTCTTAGGTGGTCCTCAGGCAGATAGTTAATGGCTCCTAAGAATGTTATTTATGCCAAATTTAAATTATAATGAAACAGACATTTGGTTAGATAGAAAAGACCTTTGGAATTTGACATGCATTTTAAATGTCTAGATACATTGGATTGGAAATTATCTTAGCACTTCTTTTTTCTTTCTTTTGTTTTTAATCATTAAAAATTGCAGGTGGGGGTGTGGAGGAACAGAGGGTTATTTCTCTGACTAGTGCTGGCAAAGCCTTCTTTCAATTCTTCTCACTAAAAATGGTAGGAAGCGGGGCACCTAGGTGGCTCAGTGGGTTAAAGCCTCTGCCTTGGGCTCAGGTCATGATCTCAGGGTCCTGGGATGGAGTCCAGCATTGGGCTCTCTGCTCAGCGGGGAGCCTGCTTCCCCTTCTGCCTGCCTGCCTGCCGCTCTGCCTACTTGTGATCTCTCTCTGTCAAATAAATAAATGAAATCTTAAAAAAAAATGGTAGGAAGCTGGAAAGAGAAGGAAATGAGGAGAAAAATGAGAAAGATCTGGGGGCAGAGATACAAAGCTATTTAAAGCATCCTTTCTGTTTTTGTTTTTTATGAAGACAGTCTGACCAAATTCTCCTTTGATAGAATTAACAGTGCAAACTTCAGTGTTGATCTCTGCCCCTCCTTTTCCTATTCAAAATCATAGTGCTGGATCTTTCTAGGAGCTACGTTTCTACAGTTCTATAGAGGCTGCCACTATATACTTCCTTTCCTAGTTACATTATCCTCTCTCTTACTATTCTTGTTTTTCACTTATTATGTTTTTTTCCCTCTGGCTTGAAATATCCCTTTCAGAGATTGCTGATTGAGAACACTCCATGAACATCTCACCTATAGGGTATAATTAGTGGTCTACCAAGGTTCTTGTTAGAACTCTGCATTGTAGATTCTTCAAAGAATAGCAGGAGTCTACAATTACCGAAATGTGTTTCTATCTTTTTTTTTTTTTTTAACCTACTGATGGACTGTAGATATAGCCAGAATGGTCCTCTAGCATCTATGGTTCATTTACCATATCAGTTTGTAACATCTATACTCTCTTTCCCTAAATTTCTCTAGGTTCTCAATGTTTTAACTCTGAAATCATTGGTTGCAGGCAGATACGAGAAACACTTCAATATGTAAAATAGATCGCATACGTTTTAGAGCTCATGTAAGCCAATATCTGCACATTTACCAAAGGATGCTGAAGTCTAGAAGGGCTACGGCCAGAATCTACACAGATTAACTACACAGTTAGTCCGTAACAGAGCGCAGAACGAATCAGGACAGAGACTGGGTTTCCCAGCATAATGCACATGAAATGAGAAAGAGCCCGTTTGAAATTTAGATCTCGCTGCCCAGATGTGCCTGTTTGTAAAAGACCTCCACAGAACTACCTGAACACTGACAAGTTTACTCTGTTGTTTTCTTGGACTTGTATTTTTTAAACAAGTGTGAACTCATCACAACACAAAATTTACATGACATAAAATATTAGTGAATAATTTTTAAAAAATATTTTAATTATTTATTTGACAGAGGAAGAGAGAGTGGGAGAGAGAAGCAGGCTCCCTACTGAGCAGAGAGCCTGATGTGGGGCTTCATACCAGGATGCTGGGATCATGGCCTGAGCTAAAGGCCGATGCTTGCCATCTGGGTGGCTCAGCTGGTTAAATGACTGCCTTCGGTTCAGGTCATGATCCTAGAGTCCCGGGATTGAGTCCCACATCGGGCTCCCATCTTCATGGGGAGTCTGCTTCTCCCTCTGACCTTCTCCCCTCTCATGCTCTCTCTCTCAAATAAATAAAATCTGAAAAAAAAATTAAAAAAAGGCAGAAACTTAACTGACTGAGCCACCCAGGCACCCCAGTGAATAAAAATTTTATACTATATATTTTAATAAAAATATTTTACTTAGTCCTTATCATATTGAAGTAATTGCTAAATCTTTCAAAATTCCTACCAATAACCTAAGGATGTAAGTGCCATTATTTTCCCTATTTTACAGATGAGGAAACAGAGACATGGATAGATTAAATGACCATAGTCATCCAGCTAGCAAATGACAAAACTAGGATATAAGCACAACCAATTTGTTATGAGATCAACTTTTTAATAAATATAGTACAATTATTTAAAACGGCATTATCAGAATCAAATTCAAAAATGGTATTGAGCTTTCCTTTGGAGACCTTTCTTGTCGGGAATCATATGAATTACTTGGGCACAGCTGTATACTGTAGAAAAATGACAAAAGGGTAATACATTGGCCATAACTTTTTAAATCTTTGCTTGATCTCTTAACTCAGATAAATGAAGATAAATGCATCACCCATCTCTAAATTCATACTTACTACATCCCCAATTTTCTTGATCACCCTAAAGGCATTCATTAGTCTTTCCTGAATTTTACCAGTGTCTTTAGGGAAAACAACCTACATATGAACAAAATACAGATGTGATTTCCACTCAGTTCTTATTCATATATAAAGTAATTAGGGGAAAAATGAGAAAGAACACAATTATTTATCACTTTTGTCATATCATTTTTAGGAATGTAGTAACATTCAATGAAAAAGAGTTTAGACATTAGAGGAAAAATAGCCAAAAAAAAAAAAAAGTACTTTCAAAATAATTATCCACACACCATAGTCTGCCATATTTTCTCGATCAATAATTGAGGGAAGTTTTCTGATAAGTCAAGTGGGATAGAAGGTTTGAAAGCCTCCAGAATTAAACAGGAGGCATAGCAGCCATGACTACAGCCAGGCATCATTTGAGTCTATGCTAATACTCAGGCAGTATTAAATACAAATGTACTTTCTTCCTCTTAAACCCCGATTTCTAAATAATCGGACCCCAAAACTCCTGGTCCTTTTGGGGCTCCCTTCCACATGGCACATACATTTAATAGAAACCTTTATGTTCCAGAGCTGCCACAAGCGTGAAAGATATCTAGTATCACTCTCTTTCCACCTGTGATTTCAGGTAAGTAATTAAAGCAAACACTACATGCAAATATTCTGTGGTTCATTGTTTATTTTTAATAAAATAGCAAATTTTAATGAGGATTTTTGAATGTTAAGGAAACAAAAATTTTTTCAGAACAAATTTTCTTCTCTATTAAAACAAAATAATCTTAAAATGAAATTACTGACAGAACATCAGTTATATTAGGACAGGCGACGTCTTCTCTACCAGAATGTGTCAGTTAAAGTCCCTTTCTTATTATAGGTCTATTTCTATTCTCAAACGTAGTTAAGACAAAGGTTCTGCCACAAGGTTAGGAAATACAGTTCAGTATCATGTGGTTTTGTCAATGTTTAAAGCTGTCCTAAGATGAAGCTGAAGAGTAAATATCCCGACATTTAATAGGAGTATGGTAATTTTTTAACCTCTAACATTTATAAAAGTGAACTTAGATCCATTAGGAATGAGAATAAGGCTAAAGGGAGAGCAATGAATTTGTAGACTCTCTACTTGTCATCGATGCAGTTTATTTAAACAAGAATCTCCCTTTCCTGGCACCAGGAAAGGCATACTTGTCATGTGATTTCCTTCCTAATTTTTAAATTCTTTCTTTTTAAAACTATATTCCCATCTGGTTATGGTGGTATACTTTCAATTATGAACTATGTAAGAAGATGCCCACAATGATGATTCATCCACATATCTCCAAGATGATATTTATAGGTACATGAGAATCTCAAATTAATTTTAAGTATATTATGAACATGGCAATTGATCTGGATCTCTAGTCTAAACTCTAAGACAGTTCCATCTGTGACAATGACTGAGATGGGAAAATTTTAAAAAATAAAAAAGATGGAAATTAAATAACATCTTAAGCCAGAGACATTTGTTCCTTTATGAGGACCAATGAATTATTTTAAAAAGAACACTACATATATATTTAAGAGTCATATCCATATCTCTCAAAGCTTTCCTGAGAATTCTTCCAACAACAGATGGAATTGCTCAAGTTACTAAATGAGAAGTTCATATAATACCCTATACCTAAATATAAACCCATTTGAGAGCAAAACTATTTTTTGGTGAAGAAACAAGAATTTTAAGCAAAGGGGGAAAATGAAAGTGTTTTCAAACAATGAAATTTAAGCAGTTCCAGAAAGAATCATATACACTTCCTTTTTATCCTTCACTCTTGCTCAAGTCCTTCCAGTAAAAGTCTCCAAATTCCTACCCAAATTAAAGATCCAAGAAGTCTGACTTTAGGAGTTAATAAAATCAAATATGCACGTATGCTGTTAATGACTTGGTATCTTCACTTAAACCTTGCTCCTGAGATGATAATTTTCTCCACATGCTGTCCATTTTCACTTCCCAATCCCAGGAATTGTTCCAAAAACCCTACAGAGCCATAGACAGTCTTGAGTTGTTTATTGCCGCTTTTCATCCATTCTAATCAGAGAATATATATATGGCACCAGGATACAAAAGACTACTAGAGTAATGCCCTTAGCATGTGTCCTAATTAAGATGACTCCTTAGTGAATTTGACAACAATACTGTTCATTACCTGCTTGGCAAAATCAAACAGTCCATTCAGTGGCAATACTCCCGTATTATAATTCACCAGTTCTTCATAATTTTTTTCAGATAATGAGCTAATTTCTGAGATGTGTAATTTCAAAGAGAAACATGAAAACACAAAAATTTCACTTGGCCATTATAAGATGTACGAGGTTAGTTCACTAGCCATTTTTCATATTAGTGAAGCTATATAATTATTTTTTAAATTATCTTTCTCCTCAAAAGTATATTTAGAAGTTTCAAAGGGAAAAATCCTCTAAGAACTAGATTGGAAGGGAAAACTGCAGAGGCTACAAGATTGAGTTAATTAGTAAAAATCTAGTATAATACGTTAAAAAAAAGAAAAAAAAAAGGCTTTCACACAAATGGTGAGTGTCAACGATCACCAGGTTGGAGGCAGGCTGGCACAGACGGGGAGAAAATGATCCACCATGTTTTTCTCTCCATCTTTTCTGTTTTTACCTGCAAGAGGAAAGATCAAGGCTGAAGGGACAGTGTGGATGCCCAGTTAGGGGCAGGAAGCCATGTACTTTGGGGATTTGCCATGAGTCCTTGATGGGTCAGTTGAAATAAGCAAAGAAAACATCTCCTCCTAGACACTGGAGATGGGAGTCCAAAAGAAAAAGGCTAAAGTGACAAGCTTTGGCCCAATCCAACCTCCCTTCCCCAGTAAGTGACTGCCTTTCTAAAGAACAAGAGCTCTACCTGGATCCCTCCCCCCGCCTTAAACAAACACTAGACTCCTTGTAATTTCATGCCTATGGTGCAAGCTTACTTACTAAAACATATGGTTGAAGGCTTCTAAGAAAAAAAAATACTGAGGGTAAATTTAGCAATGATTCCAAAAAAACTAATCGGTGTTTGGGAATGGGATGTCACAGGAACTTGTATCATGAGTAATATGGTATTTATTTTTTTATGCATGTATATACAGTAATAGCACAGGAGGAGGAAGTAAGGGAAGATATTTATAAAAAGTCTCCATGGTCATTGTGTGCATTCTAACTACTATTATTCTTTTTCATAAATATGGAATCTGAAGTTTATGGTGATGAACTGACTAGGTTAAGACCACAGCTTAATCAGTAGGTGAAATGGCTTTCTTTCTTTCTTTCTCTTAAAGATTTTATTTATTTATTTGACAGAGAGAGAGACAACAAGAGAAGGAACACAAGCAGGGGGTGGAGGGAGAGGGAGAAGCAGGCTCTCTGCTGAGCAGGGAGACTGATGTGAGGCTTGAGCTCAGGATCCTGGGATCATGCCCTGAACTGAAGGCAGATGCTTAACTGATTGGGCCACCCAGGTGTCCCTGAAGGAGCTTTCTAAGATATGTTTGCCTAATGCCAAAAGTCATACCTTTTCTATTGAACCATATAGATCTTTCAATGACTGTCTGTGTATATTAACTATATTATTAGAGAAGATCATGGATGATATAATGACTATATTATTGGAGAAATCATAGGATGACCATCCACCTGTTTCCCCTAACCATAACTATGGATAATTTGATTATTAGAATTAGACTACTTTATAACCACTATTGTCTCCCTGGTGACAGCTACCTAAATATGAAAAACAATATCTACGAAAACTTATTGCAATTTTTGTCATCATGATAAATGCTAACAAAGGTCTCCAAACTCACTTGTCACTTTAAACATATGAGATTTCTAAGTTTTCAATGAGAAGTGAAAGTATTAATTTTGGATATAGTCCATCCATGTCCCCCTCCCTCCACCTTTAAGTAGTTTTGGTTGTTTACTCTATATCACCAGAGTTTGCTTCTCTGATCCTTTAAAACCTGATGTTTTAAGTCTGGCGAGAGGGTATGATGCAAAGTTACACAGTGAGTCTCCCTAAACTGCTGCAGGATGGAGTATCATTTTCTTGATGTACGCACCTTAGCTGTCAGCCTACAAAAAAACGTATCACACAGTGGTCCTCCACATTGTTTCCAACACCGACATCAGACTGATCTGACATACTCCAGTCACTAACAGTCCCCTGCTCCTGGAGAAGTTCACAGAAACGTGTGGAGCTGCTCAAGCTCTGTTGCTGACAGCCCATCAGACTTCAGGGAGCTGAAGCTCAGATGTGTGCTCTTCAGTATCTTCAGTATGACAGACCCTAGACTATTGAGTGACCCTCACATAAGGGATCGCTACATCTTGGCGTATCACAAGGTGTTTGCTACTGATAAATTTGTGCATTACTCCTTTTCTAAAATGAAGCGGATTCAAGGTTGTCCCTGCAATATGCCAACTCTTGCTCCCTTGCACTTTCCAACAAAGGACTTGGCATCCCCCCCACCCCGACCACCACCCTGGGAAATACATGTAAACCACAGTCAACTTCCTCACCTCTTCTGTGTCCACAGAGTAACCATTACTGACTGTGAATATTGGGTAATGAGAAATTAAAATAGTGTTTTACTTTTTAGGGGAAAAAAAGCCTTGGGATTTATGCCAGAATATGCATTGACTTGTGAGTGTACTGTGCAGTCAAATGTGATAAAGGAAAAGTGCTGTAGCAGAGGAAAGACAGAACTCACTGCTGTGCTCACGTAATGATACGTCCTAAGTCACATTTAGATAACACAGGCGTTCTGTCACACAAGAACAGGGATCCTGTACCGTAGTCACCTTCAAGAGGAAGTGGAGGGTGCAAACTATGGTACAGCTGGATTTGTAGGATACCAAGAGAGAGCCAGAGAACACTCTTCACATTTCTTCCTTTCTCTTTGAGTATGTCTCAATGAATCCTAGGGATGATGGTAGCGTAAGGAGTTCTGTGACAGGAATTCAAAAGCACTAAAATCTCCTCCCTGCAACTTCTTAAACTGATCACAGGTTTAGAGAGGAAAGCCTTTTTTTGAGTGTCCTTTATTCTCATTTTTTTAGGTGTGAAAAAAGACCTGTGACCCAGTCAAATTCTCAGGGGCTGGCCTGATGAGGTTGGCTGGTGGCAGACAGATGTTGGTGACAGGAGGCCAGTCTGCAAAAAGCACCTTCAAGAAAGAACTGGATATTCCAGAACCTTGAAACGGCAGATTCTGCAAAAATCACATGTAAGAAAATCGTTCTGCCTAAATAGGATTTTACACTTTTAGTTCTTTTCTTGGTGATGTTTTCAGCAATGAAGCTAAGGTGTTTTTGCCTTCTTTTGTTTGATAAAATGAACCCAAAAGAGAAGATTTGAAATTCTAGTTTCAAATAGTTTAAAATTTTACTCTACTCTCTTAAGTTAGAATTATCATCAATGCCTCACAGTGGTTTGGGTGGGGAATTCAATTAATTTAATATAATAAACCACATGCCAACAGTGAAACAGATATAAAATAAAAACTGTATGATCTGGCTTTTATATTTTGGGAAGTTAAACACTGAGGAGTAGTGAAGAAAAACAAGTAATATAGTCTATTTGGAGCACTAGCATCTGGCCACGTTCTGGCTTTATAAGATGAGAGCTGAAGACTATTTCTTTTGCCTTTTTAAATTTGCTTATGAAATGGAATTACCAGTTCTTACACTACTACCTCACAGCAATTTTGTTAAGATGACATGAGAGAATTTATATGAAAGTTCTATAGGCATATACATTATAATGTAAAACACTTAAACATTTTGAATGAATTTTAAAGTTAAAGAGCATATTTTATTTATTTATTTATTTATTTATTTATTTAAAGATTTTATTTATTTATTTGACAGAGAGGGAGAGATCACAAGTAGGCAGAGAGGCAGGCAGAGAGAGAGGGGGAAGCAGGCTCCCTGCCGAGCAGAGAGCCTGATGCGGAACTCGATCCCAGGACCCTGAGATCATGACCTGAGCTGAAGGCAGAGGCTTTAACCCTCTGAGCCACCCAGGTGCCCAAAGAGCATATTTTAAAATTAAGCTTTAAAACCATCTGAGATCATGACCTGAGCCGAAGGCAGAGGCTTTAACCCTCTGAGCCACCCAGGCGCCCAAAGAGCATATTTTAAAATTAAGCTTTAAAACCATCTATTATTATATTTATTGTTTTTGCTATTATAATTGTATGATGCTGAGTAGCTAAAATATACATATTTTAAATTACTATAATTTCCCATTATTAGGGAGCCATAAATATATCATGGGCAAAAATAAAATTGTAAAATATGCATCTGTGACTTTCTACAGAATAAATATTTTTTTTCTAATGAAGAAAGAGGTCTACTTTTTAATTTTTCCACATCTCCACTTTATCTCGTTGAATATAACTGAATTAGTGTTTGGTTATATTGTGCTCCAGCAATGAGCTTAGAAGTTACATCTGGAGTCAGACTGCTTGGATCAAATCTTGTTCTTCTACTTAGTAGCTGTATGACCTTGGGCTAGTAACTTACCCTCACTTGGACTCGATTTTCTTATGTGTATTATTGGGGGTCATAATAACATCCATCTCTAAAAATGGTACCTGCTAAGTAATAAGCCTTTAATAAATATTATATATCTTTATATGGTATAAAATATATAATATATGGCATGTAATACGTATTTTTATAATATATATCTTTGTAATATTTTATTATGTCCCATATTAGACATTGAATTATATAACTATGTATCTTTTTATTTTATATTCATAATACATATCTTTTCACAGCATAAAGATTGGAGTTGCAAACATAATATTTTGCCAATATAAATTAAAATTACTTTCAAAATATGAACTAATTGCCATTTATTTATTGTCATAGAGACTTTCATATATCACTGTCTGTACTGCTATTGTAATTAGGTATAATTGGCATAATTGTCAGATGAATTTGGCAGCATTGGTAAATACACCAGCTGTATAGAGCCCATACTATAGCACTGCAGTGGAGCATCTAAAAGCCTACTATGGCTATTAAGTTTTGAAAAGCTTTCCTCCTTTCTCTCCTGGAATCTGAGTGAGGAGCAGGGAGTTTGCTGCTTATTTTTTAAGGGAGCAATGGATACAGACAGACTATGTAGCAAAGAAAAAGTTCCAGTTTATCAAAAGCTGACCAGTTCAATTATGAGACAAGGAGAGTCAGGAGCAATGAATTAAAAAAGAGGAGAAGAAATATTCCAAGGAAACCTCTCTCACTGTACTCCAGTGAGGAAAGAGAAAAATAATCTAAATTTACATTAATGTATGCTTTATGGTGTTGTCTACCAGTTTACCATCCTCACAGTTGTAAGTTTTGAATTTATAAAATGAACTGTTAAACTAGATCATTTTCAAGACCCATCTTAAAGCTTAAGATAGGTGGCTTATTCTGAATAAATTATGTACTTTGCTGATATGTTTGAAAATTACCTTGAATTTACATCCATTAACATTGAACTTACGTTGAGAAATACAATTTCAAGTCATTGGAGTACTTTATAACTTCACTAGTAATCGGAAAAGTTGTTATTTTTACTAGAGCTTTAAAAAATAGAAATACTGATGAGTTCTAATGTTGAAACAATCAAGTTACTTTCTAAACTCTGTACTTATTAAAAACAGATTCACATTCCAGCTCATTATTTCAGCATTAGCATGTACCAGTTATGGAGAACTGGCTCCTAGCAGGTTTTTTAATGTGTTGATCTCAATGGAAAGGAGAATGCTCAATTTCTAGGCAGGCTTCACTATTAATAGCTGTATCCCTATGGTTTCGTGCCAAGTGGGGTCGGGATGCCTCAGGATGGCGCCCAGTCAGTCATTGTTCCAGCCAGTGTGGGCAGCAAGGGCCATTTTCCTGTCTCAGTCCTGGGAGGGCTGATGAGATGGAATCCTTAGTCTGTCTCTGTGGCAAACTTTCTTGGACCACGCAAGCGGAAAGTAGAGGCAATTATCCAAGTATCTGAGGTAAATGTGTGTTTTCCTGACCCAAATACTTGAAAAACTACCTCAAATCTTCTTTTTGGTTTGACTATGATGATCTGGGCACATCTTTCTGCCTATATAAGTGTATCTCTTTTCTGGATCTCTTCACGTAAGTCCATGAAGTTTGGGGGGGTGGTAAGGTGTGTGTGTATTGGTATGCCTGTCTAACTTGGTATGTATACTACAGGAAATTTTTTTGTCTGTTCTTCCTAATTTTATAATGACTAAATTGATGAATTTCAAGTCCTTTTGAATTCATTTAGACATATCATGTCTTGAATATAATTTTGAATATAAATCCACAGTTGTATATTTAAGAATAATTTGAATTTTGGACTTTTTAAAAACAATAGGAATATTTAGGGATACCATGGAATCTAAATTGTGATTTAACACAAGAAGTTCCACACATTGTAACATCACGACAGACTTTTTTTTCCTTTTGCTTTCACTAATATCCAAGGTCTCTGAGTTAGTCATACAAATCGAATCCTAAATAATCCAGGAGTTAGTAATTTAATCTCTTTTTAATAACTGTCTATGGCCTTATCTTTTTCCACAGTGTTTTAAAACATGTGCCAGACAGTGGGGAAGGGGAAGAGAGAAGAGCAGAAGCTGCAAGCAGTAACTTTTACTACTTAGTTGCAGCAATTCTAGAATGGACATGGTAATCTTTCTGGTACTATACCAAATTAACTACAGAAAGTCTAAGCGTATTAAAGTGTTAGCTATAGAAGTTTTAGAAATTAACTATCACTTTTATTTATTCATATTCTCTGGAAGAAGCCTAATACAATGAGAAGACTGGACCGGGTTTCCAAGATCACTGTCACTAAGTACATGGGTAATACAGGGCAAGCCTCTCTGAGTCCAACTTTACAGAATGAAGAGATAGGAATTATCTAGACAACTTCTAGGATTAATTCTAGATTTAAAATTGTATATTCAAATTTGGACTTAAATGCAGAGATTTTATATAGCTACTGTGAAGAAGTTAGGGCGGAACAAGATGCAATTAATGCATGATTTGGCAATAATAGGACCAATAAAAACTTTTTAATCTTAAAATATTTATCAATTCTGTTGTTTTTAAAGAAAGAGTAATAATTAACCTGGAACAACGATCTCTGAGTAGATTCATCAGAACCAATTTTGCCTGGACAGCAAAGAGACGTATCCTCTGGGCATGAACTCTGCTAATATACAACAGCTGGGAGTAGTAAATACATTTCCTGTAGAAAAGACCACTAGCCAACCATCGATAATTTAAAATATAACAATATTATTCAGACTAAAAAGTATATTGACAGCTTCCATCAGATTATTTATTTGGCTGTGTTATCTTAACTTATTCAACACAGGTTTTAAAACTGGGTTAGTCATCAACCAAAACGATCTCTTTAAGTAATAGAGTCTGGTAGCCATGTCATTAGGCCAAGTAACAAAAAACTTCAATGAATTACATCAAATAAAGATGGCATCTAACTTACATCCATTTCCATTCCGCAACTGAATTTGGCTTTAGGAATAAAGTGGAAAGCTTAACACACACACACACACACACACACACACACACACACACACACAACTCATCTAAAAAATCTACATAAAACAATATGAATATAAGCTTCTGATATAAAAAATTCAAACTTGATTTGGGATACAATGACTTATACAGTTTTTGTGTTACAATTTCAACTGCTCTTTTTCCAAATTGTTTCCAAATTTCATGTAGCCTTTGTTAGGGTTTGAAAATTAGACCAAAAATAATAAACTTTCATTAAGTTTCAGATAGTGAAAATCTTTTTTTCTTGTGTTTGTTTTTAAATCTCAGATTTACATAAGGGAATTTTGTTTAATATGGCATATAAAATGAAAAAAAGGGGGGATCATCTGAAAAGTACAGCCTTGATTGCATTTTCTATTTCGGCAATTTTAGTGGCAAACATTATGTTCAGCTGGGTGTCAGGAAGGTCTTCCCAACATCTGGTAGCAATGCCAAGAATATTTATAATCAGCAGAAATACCATGGAAAGTGGTAAAACATGGATGTCAAAGCCTAATTTCTTGCTTTTGTGACCTAATTTTATGGTCCATTTTTGAATGTTGTCCAAAAGTGCACTCATGAAAGAGAATTTAGGTTTGGCAAGCTGCAGAAATATTCCCACAAGTGCTGCCAAATAAATCCTGAAAAACCTTTCCCTCTAAAGGACACTCTTTTAGCTGAAGAGCTTAAGTTCTCCAGAAATGTTTTTTGTTAAAGAACATTCATACAAGGCTCTTCATGTGTGTCAAAGCTTGCTTGTTGGAGCAACCTGAAATATGTTTTTTATGGGACCTAAGATGTAGAACCTTTATTATAACAGCAACAACAAGGACATTTATATCAATTCTCTTGGTTTGGATTTTTTTTTAAGAAGCCTAAAACCATTTGAAGTTTAATAGCTGGTTCTTTTTTTTTTTGAACTAAGAGTAGTTTTAAACTATAGAGATTTTTTAGATATTAAGCAATTTACCATTGTTTGAGTTCTAAATCCTTTTGTCCCTTTGGCCATATTATACACACATCTATTTTAAAAGGTTAATTCTGAAGTTACCTCCTTTACTAATAAACAATATTATTTTTAGTTGTTTATATATGCTCTCTTGGTAGAAAAAAAAACTTTCACTAAAATCTTGTATAAGCAACTTTAAATGTCATAATACCAAGAATGGCATTATAATCCCTTGTAAGGTTACCTTAATTTTTATATTAGTGCTCTAGTTGGGGAATGTTTCATCATATTATGTTTTTATTTTTTTCCTTACTGTTGATACATAGTCAGATTGAGTAGTTCTGTGACTAACTGTAGAGGTTTTGAAGCTAAATTATCTTACTTTGTGGGACTCGGGCTTTAAGTTCAGCTGTGCTAAAATGATGATGAAGGGAGGGGAAAACTCATGGACTTAGCTCTTCTCCCCAACTGGGCTATTTCCCATTCCCATACCACTCAGGGTCTTTATATCAGAGCTCCCTTCTGTGGCTCCTGGCAAAACATTAATATCATATTTTCAATTGTCTGCTGCTTGACTTCTATTTGGTTTATAGAGGACACACTGGAGGAAAAGAGTACCTTACTATCTTGTGGATCACATTTCTAAAGTAATTTGTCTCCAAAATGCATTTGATAAACAGAACAATATCACTTGCAAACTATTTTCCATGGATTCCCTAGAACAATAATTTTCAAATATCAGTCAGAGACCACTTTATCGCCTCCATCTTGGGGCATTATTAAAAATAAACCTTGGCCAACCCAAGCCAGGCTTGAACATTTGGTCATTTTGGAATGCTATATTAATTTGATGTCCTCCATAATCATACTAGAAAAATATACTTAGTATTTATTTAAAGGAAAGATAGAAATGCATAGGGAAAAAAAAGAGTGAAGACGGGTTCTGGGAAAAAAAGCAGGACACACATGCTGTCCTCTGTTGCCTTCAGTAATTCAGCTCTGGTCCCAAAGCTTCAAGCCCCACTTGGTTTTTTCCAGGTCTGGAGGTTAACTGAACCCACTGCCTTAGAAGCCAGTTTGTGGCCATCACTTGCTCAAACTTTACCTCTGGCTGTGCCATATTCCACTTCTCCTTAGATCATACTATCCTCGAAAAAAGAGCCCATAAGTACTTTTTAAAAATATTTTTAGTGTATTATATGTTCAGTGATTTTTTAAACTTTCTGTTTTGAGATAACTTTGTGACTTTTTTTTTTTAAACTTTGTGACTCTTTATTGCTAATGCTGAGTAGTCCGTGGTCAGTGTATTGCTATGCCTTTGCAAAAAAATATTTTTCCCTCTTGCTGCTCTTATAATCTTCTATTGGTTTTTAATGTCCTGCAGTTTTATTTTCATTAATTGTTCTCGTGTTTCATTGTGATTTTTAAAAACGAGAAGCCATATTTTCACTAATTTTATAAAATTTGTAGTTATTATCTTTTTGAAAACTTTTTCTCTCCTACTTTATCTAATATTTCTTCTGGTAATCTGATTTGACAAATATTGTTTTCTTATTAAATCCTTAATATAATAATCTCATTTTCATAATTTGTCTTTGTTTCTCTGTGATGAAATGTTTTTATTTCCTCATATACTATCTCTTAGATCTTTAATATTTTTCTAATCTGTCTCTAATTGTTGTTCAACCTATCTATTGATTTTTTTATTTTCAATGACTATGTTTATCATTTATAGGTATTATTCTTGGTTTTTCCCTCCAAACTCTCATTTTTATAATATCTTGTTTCCAACTCATTTTTACTATTTCCTTCTTCATTTATCTAAAGATTTGGGCAAGAATATTCTCATTTTTATTCCAATGATTAGAAAATGTATAGTGTTCTGAACTCAAATACTATTGTTGCCTATCAATCTAACTCCTGGTTCTCGCTCATTATGGCTTACCATTTTGGCATAATTTCACATTTGATTTATCTAAATTTGTTGGAATCCTGAAGGGGCTGGTTTGAAGGCTTGCTATTTAAAGAGGATAGTTTTTTGTTTTGTTTTGTTTTGATTTGTTTTTTTTGCCTGTGAGGAAGAATGTATATTTATTTATCCAAAAATTGTGGTGCTTTTAGTGAAAGAGTTTTAGAACAGTGAATGAGCATCACAGTGAATGAGCATCAGTGAATCAGTGCAACCTGAATTTTAGATATAGGGCTTCCAGGAAAAACTGCTTGAAGAAAAGTTACTTTTGCAAAAATAACCTCGATACTGTACAAAGACTAGCAGAAATATATTCAAAGTAAAGGGATAGAAATAGCAGAAAAGGCAGCTTTGGAAATCAAAAGTGAAAATTACGTGGCCAATATAACTCCAGGATCTGAGATTATTTACATTACTGGAGGAATGGATAATATGTACCACTTCTATGGTCTAGTCCTTAAGCACCTGTGGACTGAATTAGTGGGTAAAAAGATTGAAGTGCTATAGATTTTTAAACATAAACATTTATGGCTGCAACAAAGACAATGACTTATAAATGATTATTGGACCATTTTTTGTAAACTGTTTTTAGTTGACAACATTTGCTATTCAATTCCTTATTTCTCAATCCTATCATACATTAAATGGATAAAGGTGGGAGGTGAGGTTTCTCTGGGTAAAAAGCTCCATGAAATCAGATCCAATGTTACGTTTTCCTTTGGCTATGTTTTTTCTATATTTAATTTCAGTTCTACGTTTAGAAGCATTCAGATTTAACTAATTCCCTGCCTCTATTCTAAACTCAATTTAAAATGATGATGAAAGGTATAAGCCTAAAGTACATTTTTTCTCTCATACAAATTACTTTTATCAAACTTAACACACATAATCACACTCACCAATCCATAGTTATTAATACACACACACACACACACACACACACACACACAAATGGTAGCAGCAATAATTTTCATTATGTATTCATCCCCTTCAAGGTAACACAGGCTAAAAGAAACCACATTGTCTAGGTTATGTCTGAATATTTCTACTTTCATTTCATAGGGCGTAACAGTTTATGCACTTAACTAGTTTTATTGTCCCCAAAATTTCTCAATGATCATCAGGAAATTACTTTCCTCTCTAATCTTTTCACTGTCCCACTCATAGCACTAATTTCAGAATCTGCAATTTAGGTCACTTACATCTGAATATACGCTAGAATTATTTCATCTCAAATCTGGCAAGTGCTTATAGATATCTAATGTTTAATATGTAACATATTTATTATGTTTTAAGTCAGATATATTTTTGAAAGGTTGAGTGAAAATTGAATTTTTCACAAGCAATTCATAATCTAAATGAGCTATAGACCTCACCATATGGAAATTGTTAGGGTTTTTGAATTATTATTATTATTAGCATGAAGTGGTTATTATCCATCAGTTTTTCTTTTTAGAGAGTCTTGATCTAGATGAGGGAAGGAAAAAAAAAACAGGTTAAGTTTCTTGGCCTTTGGGCCATTTCTGGCTTTGGAAATCTGATGAAAATTATAAATCCTCTTCCCACGGCAATCCCACATACACATGAAATTTTGCATATAATTTTAGGAAGTCCATGAACCCCTTGAAGCCTGTCCATGGACTCCCAGACTGTCCAAGGAACAGATTATGATTTCCTGGACTAGATGAAAAAACATTAAGTAAGTGGATAAATGAACCAATAATAATATTACTTGAGGTATGCTATATTTTCTTATCTACTACTCATCATTACTATAATAACTTAGACAATTATTTAATTTTATATCCCATGACTTAAGTATATAAAGCATATTTGAAGGTCTAATTTATATACATTTTTGACACAAGCTATGCACATATGTATTTGACTATTTTAATTGTAAACTTTTCTTAATAAAAGAAATACCTTTTAGATTATTAGAAATAAAGTTTGGAGAATGATCACAACTATTGGCTTTTAACAGGGTTTAGTAACACTTTTCATCTACCTGTATAGTTTTTTTTAATATCCTGCTATAGTGTAGGGACTTAAAATATTATATCATATTTCTACTGAGTGCACTTGCCAGGTGACATTGCTTTGAAGTGTTTTTCCTGGAACTAAAAGGCTTAAAGAAAACACTTAATATTTTTACACAATTCCTGCAAGTTTTTTTTTATTGGTTTTATCTCTGTAAAAAATATACATTATGATGTTTATCAATTATCTAAGTATGTGTGGATAATACCATTGTTGCCCTTTGATTGTATTTGTTTAACTTCCTCTTCCCTCTGAATACTGGGAATTTACCACATTGTAATTACATGAAAACACTGCTGTACAGGCATTATAACATAACCCCCTTTGTTTGTTTTTGTTTTGTTTTGTTTTTAGAGAGGGAAAGAGAGAGGGAGAGGTGGCAAGGAGGGGAAGGAGAGAGAATCTTAAGCAGACTCCACACCCAGTAGAGCCCGACATGGGGGGCTCTATTTCAACCCTGAGATCATGACCCCAGCTGAAATCAAGGGTCAGGTGCTTAACTGACTGAGCCTCCCAGGTGCCACAAACATAAACCCTATTATAACATTAATGTGAATTTTTAAAATATGCAAACAATTTCAGTTAAATATATACATAGGCTATTGCTGAAAATGGCTTAACAGCTAGTAGTCTAACTAGAATAAAACAGTGAACTAGTCCCTCTCTCTGATGACTCTTGAATATAATAGATGTCCCAGATCATAAAATACTTTTAATGAAAATACAGAACTTAAATGAATTTCAGAACTTAAACTGAACTTTCTTCAGTTTAGCATAAGGAATATATGGAATGAATGCCTAGTTCATTTGGATAAAGAAACTTCAGCCAGACTTCTATTACTCTATTGGAGAATATGTTCAGCTGGAATAAAAGGCTTTTCAGCATTTCCCCAGATGGAGACCTGAGGACTCCATATTACCACTTCTCTAGAGGAAACTGCAGGACATATATGAGGTTGGGTGAGATTATATTGATCCAGAGGGGTATGAAGATGAGCCACAAATATCATCTCATTTAGTAATTATTTGTTCAATTGTGCAAAAACTGACGGAAAAAAGGTGCAACAAATAATAGCCAATAAATATTTCTAGTAGATGAAATGTGAAAAAATAAAAATTTTAACATAAAAAAGAATAAAATAAAAATTTTAACAGGACACGGAGTGATAAAGAGAGCCATGAAACTATGGAATAGAATTCTTCAGCTCACTTAAGTATTAATAAAAAATGCATATGTGAATTTCACAACCTAGTAGAGAAGATAACTCAGATACACAGACTGCTATAAAACACATTAAAGAAAGTATTAACTGTTAATAAAGTTTAGAAGAAAGGGACACATATTTGGGACATCAGGAAAGGACTCGTGAATTTGGCAATACTTGAGCCTAGCCTTGAAGGATGGCTTACGATTTGGGCAACAAAAAATGACTATAGGACATGGAAGTAATGCTGTGATTCAAGGAACAGAGGTAGAAACCCTAAGATATTTTTGTGGACAGGTTGGACAATGCAGTCGGTTACATGGAATGGTAAAAGATTAAAGCTAAACAGGCTGATGTCAATACATGGAGGTTTTTGGTACTTAGCTAAAAGGAGTGGTCTTTATTCTGTTGGCAGTGAGTGAAGAGCCAATGAATGATGTTTTGAGCTGGCCACACAACTGTAGAGCAAAATCAGTATTAGGAGGCTGCACTTTCAGTAAGAGTGTATTGTAACACCACCTCAATTATATATAAGAACAAAAGCTCTCACCTAAAAACCAGCAACAAATACAAACATGATACATGTATAAATTAACTTTTTATTCTAAAATGATGGTGACAAATATGTAATACTTCAAGGTACAGTAAACAGCATCAGTATGCTTTTTCCATAAAAAAAAAACTACAAAAAGAAACAACATTATACTCAACACATGAAAAGTATTAGCAGACACTGAGAACTTCTGGTAAATACTAAGTTTAAAAGCACAAACATTTAGTAGGAGGTATGTGGTATAAGTTTCTAGAAGACATGTAGTTAGTAAAACAAACAAAATCAGTGTTGTTTACTACTTGTCTGGCATAAATCATTCTTGGGCACGGATGAGGAGCTGTTCTCAAGGACCAAGACACTAAATATATAAGGATTCATACCAGAGTTACCAGAAGATTATACAATAGTTAGGCAAGTCAAATGCCTCTGGTTTTGTAATTTTAAAATGCTGAAACTCTTACCTCGAACGACAAGGTCAGCTGAAGCTGAAGAATTATCCACAATTGTCTGAGCAGTACACGTGTATCTACCAGCATGCTTCAGCTGGGCATTTCGGATAAGCAGTTCCCCATTGGAATCCAGCTGTTAGCAAAAAATAGCAGTCATTCACATCACTACAATCTTCCCCAATTATATGGCATTTAGGATACAAGAGGTACATTTTTTTTCCCCTAACAAAATGAGCACCATTAAAAGGTATCTCTTTTAGATATGCTAATTCTGTCCTTACTAGACTGTCTTCAGTATGTCAAGCAAAAAGTAAAGTGAGTTAATTAATTAAGATCCTTTTTAGCCCAAATATCTTTAACATTCTGTTATTTCTATTGCCAGAGGGTCATACAGAGATAAACTAAGGGATGAAACCATCTCATTCACAGCTCTTAAGAATAAATGGCAAGGTCTAAAACTCTTCATGCTAAATGTCAACAAGGATAAATAAATGGTATATGGCTAGGAAGAATTTGGTTTTGCAAAGCCAATCAAATTGATTAATTTTAAGACATACTACAGTTAATTAAACAAAGATACTACAAGTGTGAGAAACTGTCAAAATGGACAATTCTGTTTTGGTCAAAACATAAACTCCATGTAAGCAAGGATTTTTGTTTTGTTCACTGCTCTATTCCCAGTGTTTTGTTCAATACATATATTTTCGAAGAAGGCGTGAGGGACTCTTGCTTGTGAGAGATAAGGTACCATCTCAATGCGATTTCTAAAAATAGCTAATATTTTTTGAATGCCCACTCTGAACCAGGCTCTGGGCTATACCAATGTGTGTGAGTGTGTGTGTGTGTGTGTGTGTGTGTTTACATATGTTTGTGTGAGTGTATAATCTCGTTCTCTTCTGACAAGTCCTATAAGATAGGTCCTATTCTGTCCATTTTATTAAAGATAAAAGTAAGACTTAGAGTAGCCAAATAATTGAACTAAAGTCACTGAGCTCTGGTGGTGGGAGCATCCAAAGTCCATGCTCATTATCTCCAAACTATTCACCAAGAGAAAAAATTGGAAAATTATTTATTTATTTGTTTGTTTGTTTGTTTGTTTGTTTGTGAGCTTGAGGAGAGGGAGAGAGAATCTCCAGCAGACTCCCCACTGAGCATGGAGCCTGATGCAAAGCTCTACCCAATGACCCCAAGCTCACAACCTGAGATGAAACCCAGAGTCAGATGCTTAACACAAGTAACCACTCAGGCGTCCCTGGAAAACTCAATTTTTAAGTAGACATTTGGTTTTCTTGTGAACTAAATATACTGATTTACTATTCTAATCATAAATATCCAGCTGTATTAGAAGATGAAAAATTAGGTTAATATTTTACATAATAGATGAAGTTATGTTTATGTAATATGATAGACTTATACATTTTTAAATTTTGATTTTTTTAAACGACTGAATATGGAATGAATGCTCTGCTTTACCATAGGTTTTGCCAGTGACCCGTTCATATATTAAATTTCCCGCTGGTTTTGGAAAGTGTTTGGGTTTGCTATATTTTTTTAATTAATGAGGTTAAGAACACAGACATACCTTGAAAATATTGTGGGTTAAGTTACACACCACCACAATAGAACAAGTCAAATCAATTTTTAAAATTTCCCAATGCATATAAACATTATGTTTATACCATTATTATAGTCTGCAATGGCACTACACTATATTAAAGTATTCCATGGCATTATGTCTAAAAAAGCTATGTACAGGGCCGCCTGGTTAGTGTAGTCAGTTGAACATCTGACTCTTAGCTTTGGCTGAGGTCAGGAACTCAGGGTCATGAGACTGAACCACGCATGGGGCTCCACACTCAGTGTGGAGTCTGCTTGGGATTCTCTCTCCCTCTGTCCCTCCCACTCATGTGCTCACTCTCTCTCTTTCAAATAAACAAATGAAGCTTTTTTAAAAAAGCAATGTACATACCTCATTTTAAAAAATACTTTATTGCTAAAAAATGCTAATCATCATATGAGCTTCAGCAAGTCATAATCTTTTGCTGGTGGAGGGCCTTGCCTTGATGTTGATGGTTGGTGACTTATGAGTATGGTGGCTGTTGAAGGTTGAGGTATCTGTGGCAATTTCTTAAAATAAGATAATAACGAAGCTTGGTCCATCAACGCACTCTTCCCTTCATGAAAGATTTCTCTGTAGCATGTGAGGATGTTTGACAGCATTTTACCCACAACTGAACTTCTTTCAAAATTGGAGGCAATCCTCACAAACCCTGCTGCTGGTTTATCTACTGGATTGATGTAATATTCTAAATCTTTTGCTGTCATTTCAACAGTCTTCACAGGATCTTCACCAAGAGATTCCATCTCAAGAAACCACTTTCTCTGCTCAACCATAGGAAACCACTCCTCATCTGTTCAAGTATCATCTTAAGATAGCAGCAATCTGATCAGATCTTCGGATTCCACTTCTAATTCTAGTTCTCTTATTATTTCCACTAGATTTGCAGTTATTTCCTCTACTGAAATCTTAAACCCCTCACAGTCAGCCATGAAGGCTGGAATCAAATTCTTTTAAATTCCTGTTCATGTTGATATTTTGGACTCTTTCCATGAATCACAAATGTTCTAATGACATCTAAAACTGTGAATCCTTCACAAAAGTTTTTCCAGTTTCTTTGCCCAGATCCATCGGAGGAATCAGTATCTATGGCAGCTATATAGTTCTTAAATAATAGGACTTGAAGTAAAAACACTATTTTGAAAAGATATATGCATCCCCATGTTTATCACAGCTTTCTTTACCGTAGCCACAATATGAAAGCAATGCAAGTGTCCATCAATAGAAGAATGGATGAAGAAGATGTGTTATACATACATATACAAACACAATGAAAAATTAGTCATAAATGAAGGAAATATTGCTATTTACCACAACTTGGATGGATTATTTGAAGTGAAGTAAGTCACATGGAAAAAGAAAATACCATATAATTGACTGATATATGAAATCTAAAAAACAAAATGAATGAAAAAATAAACAAAGAAATGGACTCTTAAATACAGAGAACAATCTGGTGGTTGCCAGAGGGGAGGCTGGTGGGGGAATGGGCAAAATAGAAAAGGGATTAAGAGATACAAATTCCCAGTTACAAAATAAGTAAGTCACGGAGATGAAAACTGCAGCATAGAGAATATAGACAATAATATTGTAATAACGTTGTACGGTGATAGATGGTGACTACACTCACTGTGGTGAACATTGAGTAATGTATAGAAAGTGTTGAGTTACTATGTTGTATACCTGAAACTAATATAACATTGTATATCAATTGCATTTCAATAATAAATTTAAAACAGTAATAAGGCTTGAAAGTTGAACTTGCTCTTTGATCCACGGGCTAGAGAATGGATGTTCTGTTAGCAGACATGAAAACATTACTCTTGTTGTATATCTCCATCAGAGTTTTTTAGTGACCAGGTGCATTGTCACTGGACAGGAATATTTTGAAAGAAATCATTTTTTTTCCTGAGAAATAGGTCTCAACAGTTGACTTAAAATATTCAACAATATTGAACATTTTAAAATGTTTTCCACAGAGGTACTGTTATCCAGGCTTTTCTCTTCCATTTGTAGAGCACAGGCAGAGTAGATTTTGCATAACTCTTAACAGCCTTAGGATTTTCAGAATGGTAAATGAGCATTGGCTTCAACCTAAATTCACCAGTTGCATTAACCCTGAACAGGAAAGTCAGGCAGTCCTTTGAAGTTGTGGAGACTTTTAAATAGCTATGAAAGTCCTAGATAATATCTTCTAATATAAGGTTGATTTGTCTACTTTGAAAAATCTGTTGTTTAGTGTAGCTACCTTCATTAATGATCTTAGCTAGGTCTTCTGGGTAACTTGCTACAGCTTCTCCATCAACATTTGCTACTTCATCTTGCATTGTTATGGTGCGGAGACAGCTTCTTTCCTTAAATCTCATGAACCAACCTCTGCTAGCTTCACACTTTTTTTCTGCAGCTTCCTCACCTCTCTCAGTCTTCATGGAATTGAATAGAGTCAGGGCCTTGCTCTGGATTAGGATCTGGCTGAAGGGGATGTTTTGGCTGGTTTGATCTTCTATCCAGACCACTAAAACTTTCTCCATACCAGCAATAAGGCTGTTTTGCTTTCTTATTATTTGAATGTTCACTGGAGTAGCACTTTTAATTTCCTTCAAGAACTTTTCCTTTGTAATCATAACTTGGCCAACTGTTTGATGCAAGAGTCCCAGCTTCAGGCCTGTCTTGGCTTTCAACATGCCTACCTCTCTAAGCTTAATTATTTCTAGCATTTGATTTAAAGTGAGAGACGTGAAACTCTTTCTTTTACATGAACACTTTGAGGTCATCATCGGGTTATTGGCCTGATCTCAATATTGTTGTATTTCAGTGAATAGGGAGGACCAAGGAGAGGGAGAAAGTCAGAATAGCTAGTCAGTGGAGCAGTGAGAATCCACACAGCATTTATTAAGTTTGCTGTTTCATATGGGTATAGTTCTTGGCACCCGAGAACAATGACAACAGTAACATCGAAGATCACTCATCATAGGTCTAACAAATATAATGAAAATTTTAAATATTATGGGAATTACCAAAATATGATCCAGAGACACAAAGTGAGCAAATGCTATTGGAAAAATGGTGCTAATAGACTTGCTCAACAATAGGTTGTCAGAAAACTTCAATTTGTGAAAACACATTATCTACAAAGAGCCATAAAGTGAAATGCAGTAAAACGAGGTATGCCTATAATTACTAGTTATAATCTAAGCAGATCGATTCAGTTGGTTGTAATAGAATGCTACTATCTCCAGATAGTCTCCATATGGTCCATAACCACACACATCATTCCTTGAAATTAGCCAGTCTTAGTAAAAATGTAGCTAGAGGTTATGTAATTTAATGTCAGTTGGGGGTCTTCGTATACCTTGATGTCTAGATTGGCTAAAAATCTGGTTTCCAAGATTTCCTTGGGTAGGAGAGTACTTTCCGTCTGTTCCAATGGTCAGTTATTTCTTTGTCACACGAGGAGTACCAGACAAGAAAGTCAGCCCTTTCCCTATTTTATCAAAGAAACCTAGTAACACGAAGTACTCCTAGTAAGGTTTACTGAATGGAAGATGATGGAATTGGCTGTATCCCACTAGCAGGGCAAATCAATAATTGAAAATTACCATTCGCTGCATATTTCTATTCTTAAACTCCTGCTGTTCATATTTTTACTAGGGATTTCTCACTGACTTTTACCTTTCCCTGCCCTTCCTGGTACCCACTCCCATCTACTTTTCTCTGCTTTTCTCCTGCCTTTGGAAACAGAATTCTTCTTCTTCTTCTTTTATTTTTCCCTCACATTAAGCTGCTTAATTCTATGATGGTTGCTTGGGTCAGATAATACCTATTCTTCACAACCTGACTTTCTGTTCTTAGATTTTTTTTTCCATTTCTTTATCTCTTACTCCTCAATTCATTTTAATCTGGTGCCCACCTCTTCAACTTATTTTATTTGACTTCTGATAGCATTTGACCTTTTCCCACTTACCAACTGTCTAATCATCTATGACAACACACTTCCCAGAAACTTCGAGGACATTCTCAATCCTCTTCTTCTTCTTCAACTTCCTTATAATTCCATCATAAATTCTTGAATTTATTTATTCCTTCCATCACTATTGTCTCTTTCCTTTTCTAAGCTACCAACATCTCTCACTGAACTACTATTCTCTATTTGGTCACAACCTCCACCCCTGTTCTACTCAATTCTTTTCTCTCCTTGGCACTCCCAGTGACCCTTTAAAAACACCAATATGACCAAATCACCCCACTTTGTAAAAGTACAACTTACTGAAAGCTTTAAAATTTTTCCTCTTCCTGGATTATGGCCAATCTGACTCCATTTTCTAGATCCTGTCCAATATTCCAGCTCAGCTAGTGCCATATCATTTACTCTGCTTTTCAGGAGAACATTCCTTTTACAGGACCTTCAATATATCTTGTTCTCTGCCATCTCTGGGTCTCCACGGGATTTCCTCTCCTGAGTGTGATCCCCTCATATCCCCACACTCTTATCATATTCACCCAAGTAAACACTCTTCACTTACCCATACCAATGCATTTCCTCAAGCAAGACTTTCCATTTTCTCTTGTTAAGTTTTGTCACTGCATCTCTTACCTTATGTCATATAATATATCTCAACTGCAATAAAATATTTGTACAAGTATAGGATTAAAGTTGGTCTTCCTAGAGGACTCTAAGTTTTATGTGAGGGGGAAACATGCCTGTTTTGTTCATCATCGTATCCCTGTGTTACATGTGTGCAGTGTCTTCTACTAGACTATCATTTTTTGAGGGAGGAACTAGGTTTTGTTTATTATTACATACAAATTACTTATTGTAATATTGGATGTACTGGAGGAATTCAGCAAATAAATATTACACAAATAAACTAAGAAATACCTAACATCTAAAATGTGTTTATTAAATTCTTTTAGTAATTTTGTATGATTTTGTCAGGTAAGATAATTTCAATGTTATAAGATAAAATAGCTGAATTGAGAACAACTATTGGTATCCATATACATGAGATAAACTGCCAATAATAATATATTTAAAACTATTTATGAACTAATTTCATGAGGAAATCAAAGTTTCAGCAATAATGTGTAAATTTCTAGAAAAAAAAATGCTGTGAACATATAAGAGAATGGAAACCTTAAGTTTTCCAGCCACCTTGTATGTGTTGTAAAGAATTTGACCTTGCCCCAAGAGAGGTCTGTTATTTCCTCAGCTTCTGGAAGGTAATCTAAAGTGTCTTTCTTTGCCTGGGTATCTTGGGTCATACTGGAGAGTCTAACGACATGATTTAGAGTGGGTATTAGAGACACCTGTATAGTTTAAGACTTAGGGTCTGAAACCATATAGTGACTTAGGGTAGGAGCTTTGGCTCATGTGGTATCAGTCAATCTAGAGACTGACATTAATCGTTTGGGCAATCAATCAATCATGTCTACATGATTAAGCCCCAGTAAATTCTTTGAACACCAAAGCTCAGGTTTGAGCTTTCCTGGCTGGTAACACTTCGTGCATATTGCCACACACCTAAGCCGATAAAGTAAATCATCTTGACTCCCCAGAGACAGAACAATGGAAGCTTTGTATTTGGTACTTCTCCTGGATTCTGCCCTATGCACTTCTTCTGTTGGCCAATTTTAATCTGCATGTTTTTCCTGTAGTAAACTGCAACCACAAATATAATAGCTTTCAGGGAGTTCTGTGAGTCCCTTCTAGCAAATCAAAACTGAGGGTGGTTTTGGCAACCCTGGAACTTGTAGTTCATTTCAGAATTGAAGATGGTCTTGGGGATGGTTCCCCTTTGTAGTTGGCCTGACTCCTCATACTACCTTACTAAATAGAATTCATCTAAGACAGGAGGCAAAGAAATATTATTTTATTATTTATAACTATTTTTTAAAAACATTTGAGGCAAGGGGAGAATAAATGTGTGTGTACGGGGAAGGTAATAATGCATTTTTCTTGAGTGAGCTGTCATAAGGCTAATTAGCACATATTTCTGAGTAATTTTCTAGTGAGAAAAAATAAAATAATTTAAACATTGTATATTTGTAAAACATACTGCTTTAATGTGTTTTCACCTTCTTAACTAGCACTGCATTGTGACACTAAATATTCAGTAATGGAAAGATATTAAGTTAAATCTTTTTAAGTTATTATGACAAAGATAATAAGTTACATTTGAGGAAAATAATGTTTGCATAAAAGTAAAAAGCACTTAGTTCTATTTTATGCTTTCATTATGTGAACTCACTTTTTTGGTTGCTTCCTATGCCTAAATGAAAGATAATCCTGTTGCTAAACTCATACTATTTTAAGGAGTCATGTGATTAGACTGAAATGAAAAAAATAAAACACCTTGGAAATTTAAATGTTTTTTTAATTCAACTCCTCACAATAAAAAAAATTGAGAGCAGAAAATAATATAAAAATAAACAAGTTGCAACTCTATAATTGCTTTTTATAAAATATCTGTATTCTGTACATCTAATATTCTTTTTTTCTTAATAAAATTGCTATCTTTTCCCCCCAGACTCTCAGTTTGAAACACATTGCTGCTTACATATTCCCTTATTTTATTCTCAGAGAAATAATGTGGTCATGATTTTTATACTTTTCACATGTAATAAAAAACACAAACTATTTTATGTCTTAAAATATTATATTAAATTTATACTTATTGAATCTTCTGAATAAACTCTTTAAACTTTTAATTAAACTATTCTAAAAGTTCACTGCTAAAGTACTTTTAAATGTCAGCTCTGATTTAAACATTAGGACTTAGGTAGGTAATGATAGACTACTTGTATAAAGCAATAATAAGCAATTTAAACACTTATTTTCATTTGCTCTATATTTAGTAAAGGTGGCACTGAAATATCTCAAAAGGAAAGCAAAGGAAAAATATACTAGGTTATTTCCAATATAGTTGTGTACATGTACCAGCTTTCCTGAAATTTTTATAAATGGCAATAGCTCTCTCCATACCTCAGGAGAAGCTGAGGTTCTCAGTGGTCGACAGAACGCTTACAAAGCAAGTAAAGATCATGGACCTCAGCACATTCTAGCCACAAATTAGATACGAATGCTCTCTATATTTTCACTAAAAAACCACAGCTTGGCTGAATTACAAAATGCTTCCCTTCATGTGAGGAGAGTTGAATCACATACTGGAAATTGTGATAGCACAGCTCAGGGATATTCCAAAGTATAGATGTGGTTTACCACTTAGAAATTTCCCAAATCTAAATCAAAAGGCTTCCAAAATATAAATGTCCCTTCCTTTTTCCCCCTCCCCCATGAACATACTCTACAAATTCATCCCTGCAGTATCAATGAATCTGAATTACAAAGTTGTCTTAACAAATCGAATTAATCATAATGAGCAAAGAAATAGGTTGGGTGGCACATACAAGGTTGAGATAAAGCTTAGAGCTCATAATAGCTATATATCCACAAAACATCTCTTTTGTTCCATTGAAGCTCAGAGGGGCAGATACAGAAGGTTGAAGGAAAGAATAAACTTTAGAGAAAATATCCTAGGAACTTACAAGCAAAAGCTATTAAATATAATTGAAACATCCTATGAAAAATTATTATTATTTTTTTTTTACTTTTGGCTTGTTAGATTAAAGAAGGAATAACTATAGCAGATGTATCACTGCAACTGCAAACTTCAACACCACCATCACCAACATGATTTGCAGCAAATATTAAGTGAGAGTTTCATCGGTGCCAGGGACTATTATAAATAAAAGTTCTACATGTGCAACTCTGTGAGATAGGTACTCTTCTGAATCATATTTTAGGGAGGAGGATGCGTTACTACTATTAACTGCAGCCACTACTATTGCTAGTACTGTTGCCGTTGACAGAATACTTCTGCTGCTACTAATACTACTATGAAAACTGCTTCTGCTACTTGCATTATTGCTGCTGCTGCTGTGGCCACTATTTCTGAACACCTAGGAATACCTGATCTAATTTATTAAGTGTTTTTTAGATGTCTGGCAATGTGCTAGCTACTTTACATACATTTTCTTATTTAATTTTTATAATACTCAGGGAGATACTATTTATGTTTCCCTTTTATTGCATTTTTTATAGATTTATATTTGAGAGTGAGAGAGAAGGTGCACACGCGAGAGGGGGGAGGGGCAGAAGGAGAGGGAAAGAATCTCAAGCAAACTCCTCCCTGAGTGTGAAGACCTCCACATCCCATGACCCCGAGATCATGATCTGCCCTGAAATCAAGAATGGGACACTCAACTGACTAAGCCACCCAGGCACCTCTGTGTTTTCATTTGAAAGACAAGGGATTTGAGATGTTCAGTTAAGTGGCTAGTGGAAGGCTCCACAGTTAACACACATTACTGGTTTAACCAGGTTGAATTGTTTNCCCTGTAAAAAAAAAAAAAAAAAATTTTAAAAAAAAAAAAAAAAAAAAAAAAAAAAGAATGGGACACTCAACTGACCAAGCCACCCAGGCACCTCTGTGTTTTCATTTGAAAGACAAGGGATTTGAGATGTTTAGTTAAGTGGCTAGTGGAAGGCTCCACAGTTAACACACATTACTGGTTTAACCAGGTTGAATTGTTTCCAAGACACTGTTTTATGAATCAGACAATGGGATTTAAGTTTACCGTTTGGTGGGTAAAAATGGACAGCTTTTCATAGCAGAAAGAATACAATGTTATAATTTTACATATCTAATTATTAAATTTTTAACCTATTTAAAGGTTCAAAAATAAGAAAATAGGAAGAATAGTAGAATAGTATCATGGTCACCTGAATAACAGCCATTAGATTCAACATTTGTAAATTTACCCTGTTTACTTTATCTAATTATCTAGCTAGCTAGCTCGATCCTTCTTGTCTCTATATACAATATGTCCATCTATTACCGAATCCTAGAAAAACAAATTACTGATATTATCCTACTTCATTCCTCAAATATTAGATTTTCTCCCAAAAGTCCATTCTCTTACATAATCACAAAACCATTTTCACATATAATGTAATTAACACTAATTTCTTAATATTACCTAATATTTAAGTCAGTGTTATTTTAAGTAATATTTCAGCATTAAGATTGCCTGAATGTGAAAAATATTTTTAAAGATATGACTTAAAAATCTTATGAAAATGAAGTAATTATCATCCTAAATATAAAAACTTAAGTAAATTAGGAAAGTGGTCCAGAATTATTACTAAGAGATCACCAAGTATTTGTAGAATCAATGGAAAAGTTGAATATCCTTAAATGTGGCTATTTTGATAGCTGAAGAGTCCAATTGTGATCATTTGGACAATTTTAAATTAAAATTCAAAAAGAAGAACATTTTCTGTAATCATTTGACTGATGGACAAAAACATCAAAGCCTTGGATTTAGAACCAGTATTTCAGAGTTGAAAATAAACTTGGATGTTAATTCATGTGGTTTTTACACGAGTTCCGATTAGCCTTGGGTTTTGTTCTTTTTTTTTTTTTTTAAGATTTTATTATTTATTTCACACACAANTAATTCATGTGGTTTTTACACGAGTTCCGATTAGCCTTGGGTTTTGTTCTTTTTTTTTTTTTAAGATTTTATTATTTATTTCACACACAGAGAGAGAGGCAGAGAGGGAGAGGGAGAAGTACGCTTCCCACTGAGCAGGGAGCCCGACATGGGGCTCGATCCCAGGACCTTGGGATCATGACCTGAGCTGAAGGCTGTCGCTTAATGGACTGAGCCACCCAGCTGCCAGGGCCCTGGGGTTTTGAAGATCTTCAAGATCACTTATAGAAGGAAGGGATCAGATGGGAAGTTTTGTGGGACAGGAAGAAATGAGAGGCCTCATGATGTCACCATCTCCCACCCATACACACATGTACACACAATTTCTTTACTCGGAGCTACCTCATCACCTTTTTTACTTATTGGGCTTCTGATTTAAATTCTCTTTGCAGAATGGATTCTGCTGCTAAAAAACTATTCTTCTTATTTTAAAATTTCTGATGTGGCCCAACTTCCTTATATGGTAGATGAGAAGCCTAAGGCTCAGAATGACTGTCCCCACCAAGGTCATATAACCTGTCAAAGGCCAAACCAGAACAAAACTCCAGCTCTTTAGATAATGTTCTACTCTTAAAGACAAAGTGAAAAAATTAGGTAGATTTTTTTGGTGTATGGCAGCTAATAATGAAATAGTATATTTTTAGTGTGATATCATAAATACAACATCAAAGTCCACATGTAAAATTATAAAATTCTTAAGATACAAAGATCACATGTTTATTATTCCCTCTTTTTACTTTAAATAGTTCCCGTATTTTGCCAGAATAATTACTACAGTGATGTTTCAATACGTAAGGAGTTCTATGTTCAACAAAGGGGACTTTAACTTTGAATGAAGTTTTGGAGATTCTTCCAAACCAATACATTTCTGAACAACAAAGACTTGCTGTTCTATGTCCTAATCCATTTACTTAGTGCTGACATCAACAAATGCTTACTAAGGACCAGACTACCAGGTATTATGTTAGAGAATAACCCTAGCTTATATGGTCTCTATACAGGAAGTATAATGATCTAAAAGAAGTCAACACATGTATAGACACATCTAGTGAGCATAGATACCTACCTTCGTGTTTAGTGGTAGAAAATAGCAAATAAAAGACAAACAGTTAAGGGTAAGTAAAGGTTTATTAGGGTAGTGAAAGGAAGGTGAGTAAAGGTATATGTTTTGACAGAGTGAAGTATAACAGAATGTTTTACCTGCTTATCAGAAGGCTCTAATTCTTATCAATTTCTCATAAGAGCAGAGAAAGTATTTGGCAACAGGTAGAATGCCTTTGTGGATTTTGTGGGGGTCACAGAACTATGTCAGGGGACTATATATGTTTTACACATTTCTTTCTCTCTTCCACTGCCCACAACAATTTAAGTCTTAAATTCACGTTTTGTGAATACACATGAAATCTATCATCCTCCACTACTCATACCATTTTTGAAATTGTTTTAGCCAGGCTCTTATAAATTTTTTTTTTTTTTGGTTCTAAGCACTCTCATCTGCTCAAAACAATATAATTTCTCTTTGTTTTTAACACAACATTCTTAAAACCTTTCAGTGGCCAGTCTCTATTTCTGTCTCTTTTTTCCCATCTTCCTTGAAAGTGGCTTTTCTCAACCTGGGTACCATTGACAAATGTGGACCAGATAATTCTCTGTTGTGGGGGACCGTGCTCTGTTGTGAGGGCATTACAGGATGTTTAGCAGCACCTGTGCTGAACGTATGTCCATCATAGCCCTCCCCCACTTCTCCCCATAGTGACAGCCAAAATTGTCTCCACATGTGGCCAAAGTCTCCTGGGGAGAAAAAATTGCTCCCAGTTTAGAACCACCGTTTTAGGGCTCACATCCTCTCACTGCACCTGCTGGTCTTCTGTCCTACTTCCTTCAGCTGCACTTTGATCCTTGCCTTTGCCTGGATTATGGCCTCACCTTCCTTTTCTCTTCCAACCTTTACTCCATAATTCTGGACAATCTTCACCTTCTTGCTCAGCAGTAACAGAGATCCAATAACATTTTTAGTATTCTTGTGCCCTTTCCACTCTCCCTCTCATCCTGACCCTCTGCTCTCTCCCTTTGGATGTGCAAAAGCAAACTTTCTGTTCAAATTCCTAACATATTCTAGTATGAAATATACAAATGTCTCAAATTTAAGCACAATTTTGTGATATGTTCCATATTATTAATATTTTATTTTAAAAAGAAAACCTTAGGGTAAGAGATCTGTCTTCCTTTGTTTTGAGTGGTGTTTTCTATATAGGCAGAACAAATGTACACCTATCTACCTAAAAGAGATCATAAAGAATTGCCTAGAACGAAAGACCACCTGAAACTATGTAGACTTGATTTACAGTGTATTACAAAACTTGCTAATAATATAGGGAGAATGAAGTAATTTGGACAACCTTGAATGAATGTAAAAAGTTCATTAAACAAAATTATAGAATAAATTAGGAGTTGAACAGTAGGGTCATAGTGTGTTCAAGCACTTGGTGCTTCAAGCAATGGGAGGTGGATTATTTAAGCACACACAGACAGCAGTGCTAACCAATGGATTAGAAACTGGAGTGGCAACGGCCTCAGGGTCTGTAGTTAGACCACTATGGTTTCAAATCTTCCCTGTCACCAATAAGTGGTATGATTACTTTGGGCAAATCACTTAACCTTACTAATCCTTATTTTCCTCACTTTGCAAATTGAGAAAAATCACAATAATATGTGTTCCATAGAGGATTGCTGTGAAGATCAACTGAGAAACACATGAAAAACATTTAACCCAATGTTGGCCAAATAGAAAGCACTCAATAAATGTTGACTGTCACTACCTCTCCCATTGCCCCCAAGCAAGTAAATGCCTGGAAATTTTTGTTTCAGATTAGGTACCCAGTGTAGTGGCGGTGCAAGAATTAAAGTATGAAGATTGAGATCTGTAAGCAGAAAAAAACCTGTATAGCAATAGCCTCTGGAAATTTCAGTTGGGAATGATTGCCCTGTTGTACACCGTATTAATAATAACCGCTTACAATCTGCCAGAACTTGCGCCAACCACTTTATAGGCATTCTCTCATGGAATTCTCACTCAAATACTATGAAGTAACCAGTTTCATAAACCCAGCGAAGCAACCTGAATGAAGTAAGTGAATTATTAATAAAATATTACAGAGCGGGAAATCTGAAGTTTAGAGAGGCTTAATCACTGGCTCAGAGTGACACAGGAATGGAGCCTGGAGCCCAGGACTGGTTGTGGCAGAGCCTCTGAACAATTCAGATGCTATTTACGAATTCAAAACAGATACATAATAACTTCTTGCTCAATTGCAATGTTAACATTTGTGTGTATCAAGAGAAATGGAAAAAAGATATAGTGGCAATAATCAGAATTGGAAAGTTTAACTCATGTGGTTAACTAAGATAATGGTTCTAAGAGGGAGATTGTTTTTAATGGTTGAAAGAAAATGACTCAAAGGAGATGTCAAAAGTTAGATGGCTATTGAAAAAAAGTAATTTCCACAGATCAGGCATCACCATGAGAGAGGCATAAAATGGTATATTATAAATCTGTATTTTTTTTGGTGGATAGTCTTAAGTCCTCTCCAGAACAAAAGGAGTTATAAATTAAATTGATAAGTAAAATGATTCTGCCTTTTGTACTGACTCTAAGGGAGTAAACAGTTATTGAGATGGAAAATCAAAATGGAAGTCAATTTGTAGCTGGATTTGAAAACTTTACGTATTTTCCCCAAAACTTTGATAGAATAAAAGAATGATAAACTGCTTATAACCTTATTGTATCAAAGCTTCAATTTTTTAAATTTATGATTAATATATTTATATATATTCTTAATATCCTCCTATGCATAAGTTTAAGTTCAAATGAAACATCTCCTGAACCTGTAAATAATATTTTCATAATATTATAACACTAAGTGAATGTTTATTGACTAAATGAAAGGACAAATGTTGTAACAGGTAAATTAGATACTTAACTTTTCCTATAATCAGTATTGTTAACACACAGCTTTAAAATTAGCACCTATGTATTTTTAAATGATTCATTCAAAAGCGTTTTTCATGAGGCAGGATAATTAAATGTAATGGCAATTTAATGGCAATTTATTTTTGGGGAGCTCACTATAAATTCTTAAAAGAAATGTACCTCTTCAAAAATGTACAGTTACTTTTTTCCTGATAATTATATGAATATAATTCAAAAAGTACAAAGTAGANAAATTTATGATTAATATATTTATATATATTCTTAATATCCTCCTATGCATAAGTTTAAGTTCAAATGAAACATCTCCTGAACCTGTAAATAATATTTTCATAATATTATAACACTAAGTGAATGTTTATTGACTAAATGAAAGGATAAATGTTGTAACAGGTAAATTAGATACTTAACTTTTCCTATAATCAGTATTGTTAACACACAGCTTTAAAATTAGCATCTATATATTTTTAAATGATTCATTCAAAAGCGTTTTTCATGAGGCAGGATAATTAAATGTAATGGCAATTTAATGGCAATTTAATTTATTTTGGGGGAGCTCACTATAAATTCTTAAAAGAAATGTACCTCTTCAAAAATGTACAGTTACTTTCTTCCTGATAATTATATGAATATAATTCAAAAAGTACAAAGTAGAAATTTTTAAATCACCTATAATCACATATCTTAGACCTACCTATGGGAAAATCTATTTGTTCAATTTCATAAAGCTTCAAGTCCCAATTAGTCCAGGCTGTGAAATTTGAAGCCTTATACAAGGTTGCCACATGGTGGTCAAAGTCAGAATAGCAAGCTAAAATCAAAATCTACCTGACACTGAATAAAATTTATCGTTGAAAGTACATTGGAAAATAAAAACTTACTTTGTTGAAATGAAAAGCTTAAATTTTCCTTCTTCATTAATTAGTCCTTCTCATTTTAACTTTTAGCGACTAAACTTATTAAAACTAATGAGGATAATGATATAAGTTTTAATAGCTATCAAATTATTTACATTTGAATTTTAAACTCACAGAGTACCACTATAGTTTATCTGATTCAATGTTTTATTCACCCTGGTGCCCACACTGCTCCTGCTTGTATTATATGCCCAGTACACTATTTTTAAATGAATAAATAATACTCACTAATTGAAATGTTGTTGGAATCAAAATATCAAAATGTTATATGAGAAGCCCCCCCCAATATTATGTACTGACACATTTGCCCATGCAATTAGAATAATCGACAAATGCAGTCAGCAATATTTCTTTCTTTGCGTGTGCTGTCCCCAGTACCTGCCATTCTCATTGTTTTGATTCATTGAGCTTGAGGTAGGAAGAGCTGCTCCTTCTGAGAGCTCTGTTAATGCCCCCAAAAGCAATTATTAGTCATTAGGATGATCTACCGAAAGATGGATCAAACACGTACAGTGTTTTTACTCGAACTTCATATGGTGCATTTAGCAGTGAAGTCTGACTTTGAAGTTTGCTTTAAAAAGAGAAGGAAGATGTATGAGAAGGCTTTATAGTTCTTAGGTTCAAAAGATAGAATTAAGTTTCATAATTTATTTTAAAATAAATTTCCTGTCTAGGTGTCTTTTAATTATTTAGAGAACTGAATCGACTTGCCCATCTAATGTGCTACAAATGTGCATTTGATATTTTTAGTCAATTAATTTACAGACTTAGCCAGTAAGCCTGTTTTCTACCACTGATCATTACTTGGTGGACTGAAGCTGAAACATGAGTTAGTGAGGCCAAAGTATGGGCCTGCAGTTAGGTTCTGCTCTGGATTAGCTGAGGGACAAGTACATGAACCTCTGTAGCTATTGTCAGCAAAAGGAGTCCAGTAAGTAATGACCAAAGTCTTTTATGCTTTTATGATCCAATTTAGAAGGGAGGGGGTGGGGGGATGGGTGAGCCCAGCGATGGGTATTAAGGAAGGCATGTATTGCATGGAGCATTGGGTGTTATACACAAACAATGAATCATGGAATACTACGTCAAAAACTAATGATGTACTGTATAGAGACTAACATAATAAAAAAGATCCAATTTATTACTTATTTCTTAATTATTATTCCAGGTATTTCTTTATTTTCCTCTCTTTTTAAGCCATGGGGCTCTTCTTCCCTTTTTTTTTTCCTTCCTCCCTCCTTTCCTTCTCTCTCTCTCTCTCTTCCTTCCTTCTTTCTCTTTCTTTCTTAATTTCCTTTTTTTGGAAATGTTTATTTACACCAACAAATATAATGTAACTATTATTTTGAAGAACATAAAGAAGCTCCACATATGAAGTTTCAGCTTAATTTAGGATAATTTATACCCCTAAATCTATTCACTTAGACTTCATTGCAGCTGTTCAGTAGCTATTGTATGAACTATGGCTGCCGTAGTTTTGAAATTACTCAATATATAAAACCAAGAAATTAAGCAAATTCAAAAGTCTGTTTTTTAAGTAAGAGCTTCATTTAGCTCAGTTTTCCTTAAAATGAGTAAAAACTAAGTAGTATTTGCTTTACTGCAAAACAAAACATAATTTGAAGAAATTTTTAAAGATATCAGTGCCAGCTTTACTAACGTTGGGAACATTTATGATTAAGCATATCAAAATATTTTCAGACATACGAGGAAAAATATCACATGGTATAACGTTAAAATAGTTCCCTGCCAATTCCCAGTTGTTATTTTTTTAAAGTGTAAGTTTGGCTTAGAAACTGAAAGACAATCAGCAGAGCTGCTGTAAATTTACGGCTATAGCTACATCTGTTAGATTAAAATGAAAGGAACTGAATTTACAGTTAACATGTAGAAGGATAAACATTGATTACTACATTGGTAGTTGTTTTATTAATCTAAAAAAATTTAACAAGAAAAGTTTCCATCTAGTTGAAATTAGTCTCAGTCAACTTGATTGAAAGCTTATTTTGGCTTTTTAAAGTGTAAAGGAAAAAAACATTAAAGAGCTAGACAGTTTGAAAGGATATGATTATTATATGTACATATCAACCTCCAGATTTCATAGGACTTTAAATATCCTAAGTATTCTACTATACTACTATTTTACTGAGTGAATTCAAACTTTTTTTTATATACTAATAATTGACTTCTAAAATTAAAATTAGTTTTCTTCAATAAGCATATGCTCTAAATCAGTCTTAGGTTCCTAACCCATGGCCTTTCTGGAGAATAGGCAGGTAGGAACAGTGGCCAATTTGCCTTTTAAATACAATTGACCCAGG
>LNAC01000219.1:632008-778995 GCA_002007465.1 Ailurus styani
GGAGCCTGCTTCCTCCTCTCTCTCTCTGCCTGCCTTTCTGCCTACTTGTGATCTCTCTCTCACTCTCTCTCTCTCTCTTTCTTTCTATGTCAAATAAAAAAAAATCTTTAAAAAAAATAAAAATAAAAACAATTGACCCTTGAACAATACAGAGTTTAGGGGCACTGACCCCCTACACAGTTGAAAATCCACTTACAACTTTTGACTCCCCAAAACCTTAACTACTAAGAGCCACTCCTTTGGAAATTTTAATAATAGTCAATAAACACATATTTTGTATGTTGTATGTATCATACACTGTATTCTTATAATAAAGTATGCTAGAGAAAAGAAATGCTATTAAGAAAATTATAAGGGAAAATACATTTACAGTATTGTACTTGTTGAAAAAAATCCACAATGTAAGTGGGCCTAGCACTTGAGACCCATGTTGTTCAAGGGTCAACTATTTCTGCCTCCTAGGCAGTCCTACATCATACCACTGATGTTCTTACCAGTCAGTATTCTTGCATTATTTCCTAGCCTTTTTCCTCTGTTTTCTTTATTTCAATACAAGGACACCACTATGCTTAATTATGGGACTTGTGTCATGTATGCTTTCCTATTCGCAAAATAAAATACAGCCATTTAAGCATTCTAAAAATCACATGGACTAGTTCTCCAAACCCTTCCATATACATATTTTGTCTATTTCTTAACCTCAAATAATGAGAGAAATGCCTTAAAGTCATCATTATAACACAAGGTAAGTCCTAGGCTCTTATTTTAAATGAACAAGAAGACACTAGAACCTAGAGTGCAGATACAATGAGGCCTAGTACACATCAATATAAAAATTATATTACAATTAAGGGAAAGATAGACCTAAAGCTCAATAAATATTTATTGATTTATATCTCTACCAGAATCCTTATAACTAGCCATTTTTAAAAAGGTTCAGGAGTGATACAATTAATATAAGGAAACCCATGAAAAGCTTTTTTTTGCCTGTTTTTCAGTGTCGTAAATGATTAGAGTAATAGGAGCTGCAGTCATATAGGGTCACTGGAATGTTAATAAGATGAAACTTAAAACACGTACCATAAAATTTCGCTGGTAATGAATGTTCTCTTTGTTAAAATCGATCACATAGCCATTGAAGGACCAAATAAACGTGAGATCCAGGGCGGGATCAAAGGAAGCAGCGCATTGCATGGTGGCATTTTCTCCAACAGTAATATCAGCATTAATGGGGGCCAATATAATTCGTGTGGGATCTATACATTTAAAAAAAAATGGAGGAAAGCACAATTCAAGAAAATATTAGATACCATATTATCTGGCACGTTAAAAAAATAAAAATCAATATATTTTTATGTCTCTTAGCAAAGGGGAAAAGATATTTTCAGATTCAAATTCCAGGAACAATTCCATTAAGCAAGAGATTTGCCCCAAAGGCTTTAGAAATGGAAACGTATCAGTACATGAACTGTCTTAGAAGCTTAGTGCTGAATCATGCCTTATAATATATTAGAAACTAAGCACTATTAAACTAGAAAAAAACAATATTAATGAAATGGTTCTTGGGCGCCTGGGTGGCTCAGTGGTTAAAGCCTCCGCCTTCGGCTCAGGTCATGACCTCAGGGTCCTAGGATCGAGGCCCACATCGGGCTCCCTGCTCAGTGGGGAGCCTGCTTCCTCCTCTCTCTCTGCCTGCCTCTCTGCCTCCTTGTGATCTGATCTCTCTCTCTGTGTCAAATAAATAAATAAAATCTTTAAAAAAAAAATCAAATGGTTCTTACCTGTAATAACAAGAGTGCCAGTGTTATTAGCCTTGCCTCTATTATTTTCTGCAAAGCATGTATAAATGCCGCCATCATTCCTTGTGATGTTATTTATTTCCAAGCTGCCATCTTCCCAAATGAGTATTCTGTTCAAATGAAAGAAATACATTCCTCACGAAATTAATGAAATATTTTAGTGTTCTGTCTTAGAGTACAAACACTATCTTTTGATTGTTACATTTTATACAAATTACTTGAGTGTAAGATTTTTTAAAGATGAAACATCCTAGTCTTTGTTTATAATATTTTTTTTCAGCACTGACAAGTTGTTTTAGAAAGCCATCTTCATCTTTTTCTTGGACTACTGCAGTAGTTTCTCACTGGCCTCCTGCTTCACCCTTGCCTGTCTATCGTCTCTTTTCCACATCACAGCCAGACATGAGGACCGAAGGACATAAGTTATACCATACCACTCTTCTGCTCAGTGATAGCACTCTTCAGCTCAGCTCCCTCCAGTGACTTTCCATCTCACTCAAAGTAAGAGCCACAGTCCTTTGATTCCCTTGGAGGTCTGACAATCTCACAGGGTTTTGCACCTTCAGCAAAGCCTTGCTAGGGAATTCTTGTTAGTAACTGCATACATGCATGCACACATGTGCACACATTGTTGCTGTTCTGCCACTCTCCATCCCATACAGCTTCCAAGACTTTCTCTCCTAATATGCATTCCATCAGGCATACTACGGTTTTAGTGACTAACCTATCCTTCCAGCTTATTCGTTAACTGTTAAAGCAATACTAACCCCAGAGAAGAAAAGAATTTTGGAGACACTCTCATATAAATAGCTCAGATAAAGATCACTTTAGAGCTGATAATAGTCTGTCAAATATGAAATGAACAACTACAAAGAAATTCTGTTATAGAAAGTATATCCTTTAAGAGCCCAAAGTAAAATCATACAATTGAGAACCTAATTACAATTCATCAAGATTTATGTTTCCTCTCTACTGATTGGAAATATTGCATAAACCATTTTACAAGCCACTAATCAAGTGCTTATAGTAACTTTATAATGTGGAGCCATTTTTTGTAATTATATTAATCAATTTGAGATTACAGTCAGGCTTAAAGACAGTTATTCAGGTTACTCGTTTTTATCAGTTTTAAACAGAAGTATTTTATTTCTCTAAAAATAATTTATTAGTTTTCTTTATGCATGCTATTTTATAACACTTAACTTTATTTTTACATGAAATGCCATATCTATTATAAAATGGTGCTTATAACCTGAATATTAATAGATTAAAGTAGGTAACAAAAACTGGATTTATAGACTCTTTTGTCAAGAAGTAATACAATTTGATTCAAAGACTAAAAATATTCTGACAGGATTAAAATAGTACGATTTTAGGAGCTAGACCTTTCTTTTCCTTTTTTGAACACATGTTGATATTTAGGAAAAACAAGTCCATGAACCATGGTTCTGAGAAATCCTTGGTTGGAGAAGCTCATAGCATTCATTGGTCTGCACCAGAATCAGAAAAGGATTTTTTTTTTTTTCCATTTAGGGCAGAGAGTTAATAGTGGGGCTAAGGGGCAATGCTGTGCCACAAGTTTGTTGCAGGAGTAAGTACCTAAAAAGGGACTACCTTTTGATTGCATCTCTGCATTGCTCATTGTCTGATTATTAATATTTCATCGGAAAATCAAACAAATTAATTCTTCCTTTAACACTGATTCTTCTAGCATCATTTTGCTAGTCTTAAAAACTTAGACTAGCATATTCACTTTAAAAGTTCATGTGTTCAGGAAAATAACTGCTGTTCCTGTGTGCTCCCTCTCCCCAACCCAACCTATCATTGTCCAATACACAGCCATACTTGTGATCAGGCTAACAAGAGAGAACTGTGTTGGCATGGGCTCATTCCACAAAGTCAAGGTTCAGTTTGGAGATTATCAATATACTTTCAAAAGGCTATTTTAACTTTTCCAGCCTTTACATACATCAAAAGAGGATAATACCTATCCTATCTACTTTTTTGGATTGTTGTGAAGAGTATCTCATACACTTTAGTTAGAATATTCCTTTAATAGGCAAAATCTACCTTTTCCCCCCTTATTTACACCTTTAGAAAGATTCCATGACTCAAAGATGAGGTTAAACCACCCTAGCAAAAAACATTATTGACGATCTGGATTATTTTGTTTCATCCCTTAACACTCCTCTCCATTTTCCTCTAAGGACAAACCATGTTGATTTTAGGACTTAAATTCTTCACCATCCTATACTCTCTGCTCCAGGTCCTTTGTATGCGCTTCTTTCACTAACAGGAATATTTCCTTCTCCTTCACTTTCACATCCCATTTCCTATTCTGACTTTCTTTTCCCTATAATTTAGAACTTTAGTACTGTAGGAATTTAGTACTCAGTACTTTGGTACTTTAGTACTCGGTATTACCATATCTTCTAGGAAATTTAAAGAAACCATTCAGTGTGACTTAAGTAAATACTATGCAAATCACATGCTTTATGTTTTATCTTAAAGCTACCAATGGTCTACTTGTTAGGAAGGAGTTTTATGTTTTATTTTGTTAGGAACTTCAGTTTTATGTTTTATCTTTAAGTGGGTAATGGTCTACTTATTAGGAAGATGAAAAATTCCTGTTAATTTAAAAAGATGGGAAGGAGTGATTTATTCTTGAAGTCATCTTTTTTTAAAAAAACTTTTCCTACTGAAATACTTAATAGGCTAACTGCATAAAATTAAAACATAAATGGACACAGAAGGCTGTTGGGATTAATGTAGAGCGTGAGATCAGCCATAATACCTGGCTTGCTAAAATGTAACACAGAGGCCGCGAAGAAAGGGGGCGAAGAAAGGTTTGGAGAAGGGCGTGGGCCTTTGGAATGCAGAGGTCTGAGCCACCACAGCCCCCTGTGATCTAAGAGATGTATGCATTGTCCCTTAGGCTACGTTTATTAGAACCTGCAGATCAGCATATCTTATCTTTCCTGTAAGCAGATCCTCCTAGTTTCAGTAAGACCCCTTGTCACACAACAAGTGCTTGAGAAATAGTAATAAGGATTTGTGATTATCCTGAAGGACCAATAAAGGCAGGAGCAAAGAGAGCAAAGGGTCTTCATCTCTGAACATTGACCCCTTGCCTTCTCTTTTTCACAGTAAGGTCTGGAGTCATCTTTCATCTGTCAGTACAGGGGTTGCTGGGCGTTCCCAGCAGAAGGCCTTGTTATAAGGGGAAAAGTCAGAGATCATACTTTATTTCCCATTGTTCATTTTTTTCCTGAGGCCTTGGACAATTCACCAAAAATTTCTGAGCTCAATTTTCTAAATTCCTTATAAATTATAGAAACCTAAAAATTGAACCCTGATTATAACCGATAATAAGAGTTAAGGTTAACTTCCTCTGTTTATCTTAGAATTATGTTAACTTCTGTGGAGAAAAGTTAGAAAAACCAACATTTACATTAGTCCTCTTTAAAGTCCTCTTTGAAATGAACTTTGCCAAACAGTAAATTGCAATCGGATTTCTAGTTTTTGGACTGACCTGCTGCTATTGACAAGCCACTCTGTCCCTTTACTCCACGAAAATTTGGGTTTAGGTGCTGCTTTCGGTTTGCATTCAATTATGACCCTTCCTCCTTTAGCAGCCAAGATCTTTTTCTTCATAGGATTCATTTCAAAAGTTGGAGCCAAAGCTAAAAGGAAATAAATTATTATTCTTCTCTTTCACTAAAAAGGAAAAAAAAATTTCTTCTAATAATCAACAGAAAAGATTAATCTCACCAAATAGTGTCAGATATAACCAATAGACATTCCATACCTAGCATTAATATATTTTTCTTTTATTTAATAACTTTATTGATGTATATTTTAGTTATAAAATTCACCCATTTTAAATGTACAAATTTGAATGATAACAGGATTATTATAAATTTTAGGTATAATCAAATGCTATGCATATATTTACCTTGAGGGTAACATCTAATTTAATTGTTTTGACTCAACTGCACGAGGGAAGTTAAGTGAAAGACTGGAGGAATTTGAGCACTATTATTAATACTGACATGTGGTCATAATCAACACTCTTAACCACACCTTCAGTGAACTGCCTCCAGTATACAAATGAGAGAACTGATATCTATTATGATTATATAATTTGCCAAAGGTACCACAGGCAGTATCAGGTAGGATTCACAACTGAATCAACTTTCTTCTGATTTGCAAGCATGTTCTCTTGGTTAAACAATGATTACTTCTTCATCATGCAATATTTATTGAGCACCAACTATGTGCAGACACTATGAGACACCAAAATAAAAAAGATTTCTGCCTTCAGACCTACCTGCAAACAGCTATGGGAGTGATGGATGTAAATCACTGAGGGAAACAGGCAATGGCTACAGCTTTCCCTTTCATCGAAGTACAGAGCAATAGTTATGAAAATAGGATACAGAGTGTTATAAAGATTACTTGAGGGTGCCTGGGTGGCTCAGTGGGTTAAAGCCTCTGCCTTCGGCTCAGGTCAGGATCTCAGGGTCTTGGGATGGGGCTCTCTGCTCGGCAGGGGAGCCTGCTTCCTCCTCTCTCTCTCTCTGCCTGCCTCTCTGCCTAGTTGTGATCTTTCTCTCTTTCTGTCAAATAAAGAAATAAAATCTTTTTAAAAAAAAAGATTACTTCATTGATGACATGCTCTATTTTTCTTTAGGTCTCCTGTATCTGCCTCATTTTGCCCCTCCTTGTATTTTAGCACACGTCAGGGGGATCCCATCCATTTATTTTTGTACATCCAATCATCTGTATGTAACTGTGTCCTTTGGGGAGACTTTTTCTAGGCCCAAGTGTATCTTCATCCAGATGTTGACTCTTCATCCTCTAGTCAGTGATTCTCAAATTCTGTCTGTGCATAAAAATAATCTGATGACCTTGATAAAATGTTGATTAAGTAGGCTTGCGGTGAACCTAAGATTCAGCACTTCTAATAAGCTCCCAGGTGTTGCCTTTGCTGCTGCTGCTCTGTGGGACACACTTTTTACAGCAAGGATTTAATTTATCCCATTGTTCCTTTAGTCTGAGTTTTGCTAACTAACAGTAAATAAATAAGTAACCAACCAACTTGTGTTGTACACCCTAACACAGTATGTGATGTTTTGTATAGGCTCAACAGATATTTTGGGTGACATACTGCCTGTCAAACGGGATTCTATTTTAAAAATCTAAATTCATCTAGAAATGAGAATTTTTCTTGAGTCAGTTAAGTTTTAATGAAATAGATGATTTGGTACAGTTGTTTAAATGACTTCATACTTAACTAATATTTGAATTTATAGTGGTAGAATCTAGACTATGTTCCTATATAATTTAGAAATAGGAAAAAATGAGGGACTATTTTTTCCCCAACTAAGAAGAGGTCATGCATTTTTTTTTGTCTCTTTCATTCTTTACTGTACCTATTAAAAGAATAGTATCTGGTGTAGAATAAGTTCCTAAAAAATATTTGGTGAATGAACAAATGAATTATCTAGATAATGAAAGAGAAGAGAGAGAGAAACACTATTTCTAAAGGTAGTAAACAAAAATAGATAGAAACAAATATAAAGATGTCCAGAAACACTGCTCTCAGGCTGAAAATCTTATTTACTACAATAATAGTTGTTAAATTATTACAAGGTTTTGTGCTTGACTATGGAGAGATCTTTCAGCCTATGCAGTTGAATTTTCATATAATTTTGTAGTACATGATGATAAAAAATTTTTTATAAAAAATAGAATGTTACCATTTGGGAAAGCATTTAAAGTCACCTCATATCTTGTATGAGTCAAAACAATTTTATTGCACCTCATACCAAAGTAATATGGCATGAAGCCTAAACCTGAATGTTTCCTTGATTCCCAAATAAACTAGGTTAACTATATTAGCAAAGAATTTTTACTTTGTGGGAAATAAATGGACTATGATCCTCAGCATTATAATAAGAGGCAGGGAAAATTAAAATTAAGAAGGCCTCAGCTCTCTTTTTATTTTTATTCATTCGCTTTTAGAGAGAGAGCGAGCCGGCACTAGCAGGGAGGGGCAGAGGGCGTAGGAGAGAAAATCTTAAGCAGACTCCACATTCAGGGCAGAACTGGTAGAAGATCTTGCCTCCATGTTGATGGCTGCTGACTGATCAAGGTGTTGGTTGCTGAAGGTTGGGGTGTCTGTGGCAATTTCTTAAAATAAGACGGCTTTGAGGTTTTCCCCATTGATTCCTTTCATGACAGATTTCTCTGTAGCATGTGATGCTGTTTGGTAGAATTTTACCCACAATTGAACTTCTTTCAAAATTGGAGTCAATCCTCTCAAACCCTACTGCTGTTTTATCAACTAAGTTGATGTAATATTCTAATTCCTTTGTTGTCATTTCAACAATCTTCACAGAATCTGCACCAAGAGTAGATTCTATCGCAAAAAACCCATGTTCTTTCCTCATCCATAAAAAGTAACTCTTCATCCACTCAAATATTATCATAAGATTGTAGAAATTCAGCCACAGCCTCAAGCTCCACTTCTAATTCTAGTTCTCTTGCTATTTCCACAAATCTATAGTTGCTTCCTCCACTGAAGTCTTGAACCCCTCAAAGTCATCCATGAGGGTTGGAATCAACTTCCAAATTCCTGCATATGTTGATATTTTGACATCTTCTCATGAATCATGAATGTTCTTAATGGTATTTAGAATAGTGAATCATTTTCAGAAGTTTTTAATTTACTTTGCTCAGATGCATTACAAAATTCACCATCTGTGACACCTAGAGCCTTATGAAATGTTGTTCTTAAATAATAAAAGAAAGTCAAAACTGCTCCTTGATCCATGGGTTGCAGAATGAATTCGTGTTAGCTGCCATGAAAAGAACATTAATCTTCTGTACATTTCTGTCAGAGTTCTTGGGTGACCAGGAGCCGTGTCAAGGAGCAGGAATATTTTGAAAGAAAGCATTTTTTTCCTGAGCAGTTTTTCTCAACAGAGGGCTTAAAACACTCAGTAAACCATGTTGTCAACAGACGTGCTGTCATCCAGGCTTTGCTGGGTGGCAACGAAACATTCAGAGTACAGGCCGATTAAATGTAGCCTAATTCTTAATGGCCCGAGGATTTTCAGAATGGCAAATGAGCACTGGCTTCAAATTAAAGTCAGCAGCGGCATCGGCCCCCAACAAGAGTGCTAGCCTTTTCTTCTACACCTTCCTCACCTCTCTCAGCCTTCACAGAATTTAAGAGTCAGAGTTTTGCTTTGGATTAAGCTCGGGTGAAGGGAATGTTGTGGCTGATTCGATCTCTTCAGAGCACTAAACTTTCTCCATATCAGTAATAAGACTGTTCTGCTTTCTTGTCATTCATGTGTTCACTGGAGAAACCCTTTCAATCTCAAGAACTTTACCTTTGCATTCACAACTTTGCTAACTTGGCCTAATTTCAATATTGTTGGGTCTCAGAGAGTAGGGAGGCCCAAAGTGAGGGAGGGAGATGGGGGAAAGGCTGGTTGGTGGGCCAATAAGAACACACACATTTATTGATTAGGTCCACTTAAATGAGTGTGGTTCGTGGTGGCTGAAAACCATTACAACAGTAGCATCAAAGACCAATGATCACAGAGCAGCATACCAAATATGGTAAGAATGAAAACGTTCGAAATATTGTGACACAGAGACACAAAGTAAGCAAATACTCTTGGATATATGGCACCTATAGACTAGCTTGATGCAGGGTTGGCACAAACCTTCAATTTGTAAAAACGCAGTATTTGTGATGTGCAATAATACGAGGTATGCCTATCTTTGGAAAGGACACATGCCTATTCCTCTGGATGGAGAACATGAAAGGGCAAGTGTGGTAAAGATTTAGATACTTTTGAATGAGGAATGGGAAATTGAAATATTTTATTTCAAAGGGTTTCAATTTTCATGGAGGAGTAAGAAAGCAATACCAAAGTGGGAGTCGGGGTGGGGTAAAGAGCCTGAGGACTGTCCTAAAGATTTTAAATAGCAATTTCAGGACATGAGATCCAAAGAATGCTAAAACTAGCAAGTGTTCAACATCCACCTGAGCCTGGGTCATGTGCATTGTGGAAGGATCAATCATCGTAATGTGATTTTCGTTTTTTTTTTTTTAAAGATTTTATTTATTTATTTGACACAGAGAGAGAGATCACAAGTAGGCAGAGAGGCAGGCAGAGAGGAAGAAGCAGGCTCCCCACTGAGCAGGGAGCCTGATGCGGGGTTTGATCCCAGGACCCTGAGATCATGACCTGAGCCGAAGGCAGAGGCTTTAACCCACTGAGCCACCCAGGCGCCCCTGCAATGTGATTTTCAAGCAGTAATTAACAGCCCAGACACAGGACAGAAAAAGACTTTGAAAAATCGGCATGTGTAAAGTTTGCTTAAAAATTTTTTAAGACTATTGTACTCTGTGTTGCCTCTAATTTATTTGCTGTTCTCTAATGAAAGAAAAAAAATATATAAAGCAATAATATCATCTTGTTCCAAACCCCATTTTGAAAGTTTTTAACTTTAGCGATTCAAGAAATAATCAAATATGATCTACAGAAACCCTATGATCATGGTTGAATGCATTGCTTTCTTTCTGAAAGTTAACAGAAACTAGAAATGATACTGACCCAAGATCTTCAACTCCGCATTTGCATAAATGGCTCCATGTGTGTTTTCAGCTATACACTGGTACATGCCAGCATTTTCAAAAGTCACATCATACAGTCTCAATTCCCCTTTATGATACTGTAAAGAACACAGAGTAAAATACATTTCCTTGATAAACTTTAATATAAATGTTTTATTTAGGTTTGGGCTTGCTTGACTTTTCATTTAGAAACATTATTTGGCCCCCACGGTTAACTAAGTCGAATATGGTAAGTTTCTCCTGGCATGGGAAAGTAAAACCCACTTACCATGCCCAGTGGCTCTTGTTCTATTCATCCTACTGAGCTGAGAGTCCACTTTTTCCCTCTTGGCCCAGCTGGGAGATTACAGAGGGAAGGTAGAGAAAAGCCCCACGGCTGCTACTTGTCCCCAGGGCTAAAGGTAGAACCTTCCCTCTTACCTCTGTTTCTGTGGGGTCAGGGAAACAGTGGCCAAAAAAAGAGGACAATATCAGGTAGTAGAGATGGATGAATAGGAAGAAGGGTAAAATGTGGAACAAAGGGAAAAATAAGGAGAGAGAAAAAGAGAGAGAAGGTAGACATAAGATTGCAGAAAGTTGATTAAGCTGAAAGAAGATACTTTATGCTTTCTTGTTTGCCTTTTTTAGAAGACTTTTTTTTTTTTTTTTAATTTCAGGGCCCAGACACCCTTCCTCTGTTGACTCTCTTGCTAAATTTATCCCAGGACCACTGGAAATGTTGCCTGAACATGGACTCAAGAACTGCAAAACAACTGAACATACATACCGCATATCCATTCTTCAGCCATCGGATTGTAGGGATGGGCTTTCCTGTGGCCACACAAGGCCAATAGAGATCACTGCCTATATCCACCTCTGTGTCATTGATATGTTCTACCCACTCAGGAAATGCTGAAAAGTAAAGAATATTGTAAATGTCAAACACAAATCTCAACACTTAGAATAATCTCAAGAATACAAATATTACATTTAGTTAACCTTCCGGAGAATACATCAGATATCCTATATGCCATAAAATCAGTATTAGAGCTTAGGTCCGCAGGTAAACTTTATCCTACACTGTTATAATATGAAGTAACTATAACTCAATTCATAATTATTTTTCTTTGTGAACCATGTTTTGTTAGAAAACTAACTCACAAATAACACTAAAGTAGTTGATCTTTTTCTTATAACTTAAATCTTCCAAAATGACAGGAAAGGTTTTAATGAATTATGTCTTCATTGACTAGGACACTATGTCTTCCCTTTCAGAATAAAGAATCACATTTTTTTTCCGTTCCCTCAGGTATCCTCCTTTTGATGTAACTTTCAGCTAGCGGCCACTCACATCTTACTGTAGGGTTAGTAAAATGGCTTGATCACTTAAGTATTCTTTCAATATTAGAAACTACATACAGCAGTATAATTGCTGAAATCAATGCTTGAGTGAAATCGATGATCTGATTTTCTGGTACCTAAAGAAAAATGCTAGATATTTCCCCAAAGAAAATATATTTCTGGGGAGCAAGCAAATGAACAGTGTGATAATCTTTTTGAGCATTTAAGTGATTTAAGTTAAATAGTTTAAATAAATGTAGATAAACAAATTAATATAAAATAAAGAAGGAGGTAGGAGGAGAGAATCTTGAGTAGAGGGAGTATTCTATTGTCTTTGAAAAAGAAAACTTTGATATATACATTTTGTGACAAAATAACATACATAACTTATAAAAAGTAATGCATATAAATAAAAAGAACATAAAACATTTCCATGATGTCACTGAACCCCATCAACATTATATGTATATATATTTATAGTACTATAATCTGATTTACTGTATTTTCACTTATCATTACATTTTTGTAACATGTAGATAGTTATAAAAATTAAATATTGATAAGAATATTAGGTTAATAGAGGTTTTATTTTGTACACAATCTTGGCAACAAAACAGGAATATGAGCACCTTCCCTACCTTCGTGTCAAATAGGTGACAAAAAAATCACATTAAAAAATACAATGAGAAGACTAAATAATTGAATCCACCTGATACATTCCACCTATGATTTAATTATGTAAACTTCTGGTTGTTTGATTAGACCAAAAGAGAAAAAGTGAGCACCCTTGAAAAGTGAGTGAGAAATAATAGCTCCCTTAGTAATATTCCCTTATAAATATCTGCTCTGTCACCTTGATTTTTCTAAGGAATTAGCTATTAGAGAGTTTAGAACTCTGCTAAGAACCTGGAATGCAGTTTTCTTAAGATGTATGAATAAAAACAGCTCTGTAAGCTCTAGAAACCTGATAGAGTGACAGCTTTACCTAACATATGTAAGAATCTAACCAGAATTTTCCTCACTTAAGGAGGCCATCCGTGCATATTTTATATGTACCAAGTGAATTTTATTGGTGTACCTAATACTCAAGTCTGGAGTTCAGAGGAGTTACCTGGGTCAGAATTTTTAGGGTGTAGTGTCTAATTAAAGCCTTGATGATGAATGAAATCATAAAAGTTGTGAATGAAATAAAGAAGACTTTCAGAGACAAATCCTGATTGCTCCCACATTTGGAGAGCATGGAGTGAGCAGGAGAATGCAAGTGGTGTACAAGGACATTAGCAAAGTGTAGGTTCCAGACGCCAAGCACAGAAGGTAAATGGTGGAGGAGTGCATGGTAAATGGTGGTGACTGCTGCTGTTGGATCAAGTGAGACACAGCTGAGAAGTGGCCATTCAGTTCAGCAACACGATGTTATTGGTGGTCATGGGAAGAAAGATTCCAGCAAAGAGGTAGGGATGAAAACTAAATAAGGGTGTATTTTCAAAAGAAGAAAAATGGAAAATAACACTTTAAGAAAGGATAGATTAAACCTGTCAGTATTTGTATTACCTTTTAGGGGAGACAGAAAGAAGGGAAATCGAGCAGCAGGCAGAGCTAAGAAGGAAGAACAAGAGCCACTATACACAGATGGGAATGATCCAGTGAAGAAAAAAAGATTGCTTTTGCTATCAGGAGAGAGAATTGCTGGAACAACAATAAGTAGGAGGGTATAATCCTAGAGGTGTTGACCTCAGAGAGCAGCTGAATTCATAGCAATAAGATACAGGGTTAAAGAAGCCAGTATTGGATAGATGTGGGGTGGGAGCTTGTGGAACTTCTAATTTGATCTTTCATTTTCTCTGTGAAAGAAGAAGCCAAGTTATCAGCTGAGCATAAGGTTGGAGGAGGAGGTATTAAGGGTTTAAAGGAAATTGTGAAAGCATGAGAAGATCATCTAAGAGAGTGGGATAAGTGGACCTAAGTGGACCTTGGGAAGTGTAGTATAATTGCCGGGCAACACTAAAGACCCACTTGAAACTAGTGATCATTAATTTAAAATGAACTAATCAGTGTACGAGGGCTCATCTCAAGTCATACTCAAGTTCCTGGGTTCAGGCACTGCTAGGCAGAGAGCTAGATTTTTCCTTTTATAAAGGCAGTAAGATGGGATGGGGAAGGAGACAAACCATAAGAGACTTCTAATCTCATAAAACAAACTGAGGGTTACTGGGGGGTGGGAGGGTAGGGATAGGGTGGATGGGTTATGGACATTGGGGAGGGTTTGTGCTTTGGTGAGGGCTGTGAAAGATGTAAGCCTGATGATTCACAGACCTGTACCCCTTGGGCAAATAATAAAAATAAAATTAAAAAAAAAAAAGGCAGTAAGACAAAGTAGAGAGTGGTGAGTGTGCTGGGATGGTGTGCAGCGGAAAAATAATGACTGATCACAGATCTAGGGAAGAGGTGAGGAGGGGTTAGGGGATGGGAAGGAAAGTTAAACCATTGTTAGATTAATTGACCATAGTTCCTGGTAGAGTTGCAGGGCATTAGAGAGACTGAACTAGAAAGATAAGAGGTAGTGGTTAGTGAAGAAATGTGTGAGACTGAGGTTCTAAAGGGATTGTACTTTTTGGTAACAATGAGGTCTAAAGTGTGGCCGTGGGAGTGGGCTGCTGAGGGACATTGAAGGACAAGATCATTAGAGAAGAGGAGTTCAATGGGACTGAGAGGCAAAACTACTAAAAAATAATCACCGTCTAAGTTGATTTTGATGTCACCAAGAATATCAAGAGTAGAGCTCTAGCTTGTGAGACCTGCCAAGAGGAAAAACTTTAAAGAAACAAGAGGGGTTGTCCAGATAGATCATTGACTGGATATTTAAAGGAAAGAAGGAAGATAGCCTAGAAATGCTATGAGGAGCAAGAAGAACAGGTATGTTACAAGTCAAAAGGGATGAGAGCTATGGAAGAAAAATCAGCCTCTGCTTGAGAGGAAGCAGTGTCTTTAAGGCAGAGCCACATTTTAGTTAGGGTGAGAAGTTCACAGTAGAAGTTATGTAGAAGTTGCGAATATAGGGGACTGTGACGATGCGGACTGTGTGTTGTAAGAAGCACGGTGCAAAGGTTTCAGAAGTTGGGGATGGGGAAGAGATGGAGACCGAGGAGGATACACGCAGAGCTGCGTGGGTGTTAAAGTTTAGGCAATGAGGGAGGCCTAGAGGCCATGGCTTTCTATGCCAAAAGAAACAAACAGGGTAAAGGCAAGATGAGCCCAATCCTGCTGGATTCTATGAGATGATGGTGGTGAGGATGCATCTTCTAGGCCACTGGAGGCACTTACGTCCTCCCTGTATAGACAGAGGCCTGGGCTCTGGGGAGCGGCCATAAGCTGTCTCCTCATACTGGTATTTCAGTTTGGCTAAGCCTCATCTCCTGTTTTTCCTATCATCCATCTTCTCAGTGTGGTTAAGTTATCCCTCACCACACACTTTATCAACATCCTGTGTAAATTCCCATAGTGCGCTATGTATGTTTGTGTACATATGCATGTGTGTGGAAGTGTATATTCATTGTCTGTGTATATTTGTATAAATTTGGAGGTTTTGTATAGAGGATGAATCCAGTATGAATACCTCAAGGACAGAGAGAATATTTCTCTTATCTACTTCTTCTTGCTCCAGTCATAGCATGGGCCTCTAAGTTGACACTCAATGTACGCTTATCCTTTAAATGAATGGCCTTATTGAAACCTTGGACATTTACTCAGTTGGGACTTATAAGTTTTATATCATGGAACATTATAGAAATTATTTCAGTCTGGAAAGTTTCAAGTGTTCCCTGAAAAACAACATTCCACTCTCCTAAATACAAGTGTATTTCAATGTGTCTGAGCCACTTGTGCTAAGAAAGTTGTGTCAAAAAAAAAAAAAATGTTTCCTTTGATCAGTGGTTCTCAAACTGTGGTTCCTGGTCCAGTAGCATTAACATCTCCTAGGACCTCGTTAGAAATAAAAATCTTGGGCCCAAATAGAACTTGTAACTCAGAAACTCTGGGAACCAACTCTCCATGTTTTAACAAGCCCTCCAGGTGATTTTGAAGCATATACAAGTTTGCAAGCCAGTGGCTTGGACCAAGTCATAGTACACAGTTTCTTTTTTCTTTTCTTTTCTTTTCTTTTCTTTTCTTTTCTTTTCTTTTCTTTTCTTTTCTTTTTTTTTTAAGAGTCTATTTATTTATTTGACAGAGAGAGATTACAAGTAGGCAGAGAGGCAGGCAGAGAGAGGAAGAAGTAGGCTCCCTGCTGAGCAGAGAGCCTGATGTGGGGCTTGATTCCAGGACCCTGAGATCATGACCTGAGCCGAAGGCAGAGGTTTTAACCACTGAGCCCCAATATACAGCTTCTTGTACAAATAAAAAGGTATTGGAAAAAAAAGAAGAATGAAGGGAATATGCAGGTTACATTAATTGTATTTTCTGAAAATTATCAAGGACACTACTACCAATCCATTGATGTCAGTATGATGGTAACAGTATAAACCATATTCGAGACTTAATTAGACATAAAATAAATATTTTTTCTCTTTGCATAATGTACTATAAATCATTGTTTTTAAATTATTATTCATTATATACTTATTTTTCAAATATGGAAATAGTATAAGTAAGATATTGATACAATTTATAAAAATTGAAATAACATGTCTACCTTGAACATAAATTCTTGCCTGGTGTTTATCCTTTCCTCTATTGTTCTCAGCCTCACATTCATATGTGCCTTCATCTTCTAGCTGAATATTGAAGATCTTAAGGACAGCCCCAGAGGTGCTGATCTCGGCAGTACTTGGCATTGGTTCTAGGACCTTCCGCCATCGGATATCAGGAACAGGACTTTAAATAGGAAACAACAAAAGCTAAGGGTACACATTTCAAAGTCAATTACTGTGTTAGTATACACCTAAACAATGACATCATTTATTTCCTATAATGGTACAAAAATGAATATATTTCCACATATATTAATAAAAAGTACAAGTATACTTACTTGCCAAGTGCGAAACACTCTAATGTCACATTTTGGCCCATCAGTGCATATATGTCTTTGAACTGAACTACAATATCAGCAGGATATGGTTTTGTTGTTCCTAATATCAAAAAAAATACAACCATCCACTAATTATTAGGCAGAATAAATAGTTTTTTTTAATATTATAACTTTTATACAATTACTTCAATATGCAAAGCATTTCTCTGTACAAGTACTGGAAAATATCTGATCATAACACAAAGAACAGATCTGTTTATGCACAGGATGGATATAGCATAAATTTCATCAAGCATTTCTAATCCTATTGGCTCATTCTGACAGCTATGTAACTCATCTGTCTCCATTCACCAAAAAAACCCAAGATGCCTTTAGAGAGTATCAGACATGTGTAAAACATTGTGCCAGGTGCTACATGGGACTCAGGATACAAGAGAAAGAAGAAAGCAAATGAGGCAGAAGAAACGAAGGAAGAGAGGAGTGGAAAAGAAAGAGTACAGACAAGAAAAGAAGGAGAATAGAAGAAAGATGTGCATATGGAGATGAAGGGAAAAGGGAAACGAGTTGAAAAGAGGGAAGGAGAGAGGGAAAGGAGAGTGCTTATTCCAACATTACTGGGCTCATCAATATGGTTACTTTTTTGAGTTTATTGAGCACATCTCTACTGCAAGGTATATTATTTCCTTAATCTTACTGGGGAAGAAACAGGTCAGAAAGGTGAAATACACTGTTTAAGATTACAATGTGAATATGTACTTTATACTGTATGATACCTTAGAGACAAATAGATACACCATGCCCTAAAATACAAGCCAAAATGAAGATAAATGGTTTGAAAGAGTGGCAGCTAAGGAATATGCAAGGACTATGGGAATTTCAGGCAAGAAGAGCACGTGAATTCATCAGACTAGTTCAGGCTGAGGAGACAGTGTATTATGACAAAGCTCCAAGAGTATGAAGGGGATTTTTTTTTAAGTCCAGGAATTCAAGTGATGTCAAAGTATACGTAGTTAAAGATGAGCTTGAACCTATTATCTAGAAGGCTTGAAACGGTGACATTAAATATTTTGAGGCTAATTTTCTCAATGGGCAACTACTGGTGGGTTTTGGTAAGAGAAGTAATATGAATATCATCTTTGGTTTAAGTAGAAAAACTTGTCAGAAGTTTTAAAGAATGGGACACGGAGAAGAGAAATATAGAAGAAAGTCTGAGGGAAGTCAGGTCATTACTTCACACAAAACAGGTGGGGGCTTGAGCAGTGGGAACAAAAAGGAAAGAACTGATCCAAGTTGTCTTTGAGAAGCAGAATCAGCAAGACTGCCCTTTGGGTCAATGTCTTCTTGAGGTGTAGATCAAAGATCCAATTCATCAGAATCACCTGGGGTGCTTGCTGAACCTACAAATTCCTGGGGCACATCGCAGAACTGGTAAATGAGTATTTCGGGGTTCCAAATTTCTGCCTATTTCCCAAGTGCTTACATACTAACTGGGGACCACTGGATTAGCTGTCTGGAGGATGAGGGGGAGAGGGTTGATGATTAAAAATGCTATCCTGAGTTAGAAATATGACAGTATCACCAAATGAGACAAAGAACACTGGAAATTTTAGAGATGAGATGACAGATGTGTCTGGAACATTTTGAGCTTAACATTCCTGAGAACCTTCTATATGACAAGTCCAGAAGGTAGACAGAATTAAGTCTTAAAGAGAAAAGTTTTGGAGATAAGATTAGAGAGAAATATAAGGAGGAGGATGATGTGGGGAAGGATTCTGAGGGATGTGGGAGATAAGGGAAGGGCAGGAGTTGGGAAAATTAGGAAAAGAAAGAAGAGTTCAAGAGAGGCATAGGAGATCACAGTGTCAAATTTCATACAGAATCAGAACTGAAAATTGTCCTTTGGATTTAGCAAATAAGTCATCAAGATTGTTTGCACTGAATACAAAAGAATACACAGAGGGAAATAATACGGAGGAGAATTTAAAGAATCAGAAAAAAGCAGAAAATAAGTGATATAGGGAAGTCCCTAAATGAATCAATTGGTAAATGAACCAGTGCAACTAGAGGAATTAGCTAGAACAAGAGGAGAAACACTTCTTCCACAGAGACAATGGTAAGAAATAAATAGAAGAGATGAATTTCTGGGGTAGAGTAGGAAAGAAACTTAAGGAAGTTTTTACATGATGACTCCTTGCAATTCAATAAAGTAGTGGATGAAAGCATTTCCCAAGGCTGTGGAGAGACAAAAGAGCCAAAAGTAAAAAAATATTAATTGAATTCCAACCACATGACCACGATCGTGGAGAGTAGTAAAAACAAAATCACAGTGATATGATGACATTTTCCCCACTGTAATACCTTACTTAGAATGGACGCAGGAACGAAACCTAAGTCTGTGAACAACAAAACCCAGTATTTCTTCAGAAGCCTGAACTCACTGATATAAGTGGTAACAGCAGGACTGTGATAAAAACAATGTGAAGTAAGCAAATATATTGAAATCTGATTCACTTAGGAAGAGAATGCATTAAAAAAGGAATGTAGTTCAACTGGAATCTTGGAAAAGCCATTCAGGTCTGTCAGTGGCCATCAAATATGATGTACTATATGTTAGCTACCTGAACATAATAATAATAAAAAATAAAACATCCACATAAATGTATAAATAAAAGAATATTATGAAATAAAAGAAACAAATATGGCACCTATGCTGCTTACTTATAGTAGAAAGGCAATTTATATCCTTATTTGCTTCATATAAAAAGTTCCTTAAAAATATCAAAATAATACAATTCCATCTTTTCCCCAATTCTGTAATCACTATAGTTTCTTTTGATCTAATTATTTGTTCTCTTTCATGAAGTTAATTTGGACATGAGAAAAAGCAGAGACCAGTGATTCCCACTGTAACTAATATATGGATATTTGGCTAATAAATCAGAACCCTATGCATTCTCTGAACTAGAGGAAACCAGTCCAAACTCAACCATCTTAGGGCACTTTTATCATGTAAATCCCCATCAGAAAAATTAAGGAATGACCAAGACTTTCAAACTTTCAAAGTGTGTGTCTTCTTCTTCTTCTTCTTCTTCTTTTTTAAGATCTTATTTATTTATTTGACAAAGAGAGAGAAAGCACAAGTAAGCAGAGTGGCAGGCAGAGGGAGAGAAAGGAGTGGGCTCTCTGCTAAGCAGGGAGCCCGATGTGGGGCTTGATCCCAGGGCCCTGGAATTATGACCTGAGCCGAAGGCAGTCACTTAACCAACTTAGCCACCCAGGCGTCCCAAAGTGTGTGTCTTCTGTTTGCCCTGACTGAGTAGCCAACTAGTCTTCCCACTGGATATATCTTTTCATCACTCTAAGTGCTCCATAAGCAGACAACCTGCAAAAACACTGTGTAACAAATAAAATACTTACGTTCAGGCAGTGGAATGAGTGGGATAAATTTGCTGAACACGCTTTTTGTAATAGAAGGACTGGATACAAAGCAGGAATAATTGCCTTTGTCTGATGCCTCGACATTTGCAATGTAGAGATTTCCATTTGTCTGAGACACAAATCTTCGTTTATCCATTGTGATAAATACAGGAAATTCATTTAGAAGCCAGCGGTAGCTAAGATCATCTGGAAGGAAATATTGCCTTCTAAATATTAAATTCTTCTCCAAAAGCAAAAATTTTACTTTCTAGGAACAAGCTAGGGTGTAGTCTAATCTAGGCTATTGTAGAACAAATGTTGGAAGTACACCAAGACAAATAGTGCAAATGTCCCAAAAGCTACCATATTTTGAGTGAATATAAGCATGGTGTTAAGCAATTATATCTTTGTGTTTCCATTATTTGATGGCCTATTAATATTCTAACTTCTACTTCATTGATGGGCTAAATGAAACTCAGAGTGGTTAAATGTTTTGCTTAGGATTTCATGATTGGTAAGTAGAATTGGGATTTTTAATCTAGGTCTGATAATTCCAAAGCTCATGACCCATCTTCCTTACTGCATTTAAAAAAAAATGAAGATTGCTAGCCACACTGTGTCTTTATATCTTTTTTCCTTTTATACTCCTATTTTGAATTACAGATTTAGAATTTCCCCAAAGTCTTTTATTAAAACAGTAGCCAGATCCATCTTTCCATAACTTAAGCAATGTCATGTGGCTCCTCTTTTCAAAGCTCTCCAAAGTAAATCTCACTCAAGTTTAAGCCAGTGTAATTACTATGAATTATAAGATCCCCCTATGTGATATAGCTCTTTTATCTCTCCAGTTTCATTTCCTATTACCTTCTATCTTATACACTCTATTCCAGCCACTCTGGCTTCCTTGGTCTTCCTTGATGGTTCCAGCTCATGCCTCTGTTGCATCTGCCTGGTACGTCCTTTCCTCACACATCTGTACTCTTAGCTTCTTCATTTCCTTCAGGCCTTTATTCAAAGTTACCCTCACAGCATTGTCCTTTTTAAAAGTTCAGCCAGCCCTTTAACACTTATTCTTCCCCCTTCCCTGCATAAGTTTTTCCTCCTAGTGCTTACCTACCAATATTTAGGCATGATATACCTATTAACTATGTATCTTATATATTGTCTGTCTCTGCTAGTAGCAAATCTCTGAGAGCAGGTGGATTTTTGTGTTTCACTCACTGAGATATTCTTGTGGCATAAACAGTGCTTAGCACACATAATTGTGTAACAAGTGCTCACAAGAAATGTATTGAATGAATGAGCAATGAAATGAAGCACATCCAGTGCTGACTGTAATCAAATGTAGTCATTGGCTATTTATGATCATTTACTTTGTGGGAAATGCTATGGAGATGAGGTGATTTTTTTTCCCCATAGTTTCAGCAGTTCTTCAAAGAAAAAGACTATCCTCTCATTGAAATATTGTTACAACATTTTGAATTCTATGTTCCTCCTATATTTATAACTTAAAATTATAAATTATTTTTATATTTTATAATTATAAAATTATATAATTTCATATAAAATTTTATACATTATATAAATTTTCTCCTGTTTTATTGGAGAGGAAATTCTAACATTTGATATACAAACAGCTGGAATTTATATACATATAATTGGAATATAACACACAGATGTGTATATATAACTAATAACATATAACTATAATAAAGCATATATTTTATGATATACATTATATGTTTACATGTGTTCATCTCTCTCTACATATCGTCAATACATTCCATACGAAATGATTTATAACAGCCTGTTCTTTATGGGATTTTTTTTCTTTTTTTTAAAGATTTTATTTATTTATTTGACACAGAGAGAGAGATTACAAGTAGGCAGAGAGGCAGGCAGAGAGACAGGGAGAGGAGGAAGCAGGCTCCCTGCTGAGCAGAGAGCCCGATGTGGGCCTCGATCCCAGGACGCTGAGATCATGACCTGAGCCGAAAGCAGAGGCTTTAACCCACTGAGCCACCCAGGCGCCCTCTTTATGGGATTTTTAAAGTCAAATTTATGACATAATATTAGAACTCAGAATATAAAACATTATTTTTTCATTGTGAAAAGTAGTATTTACATATTATTTCAGGAAGATATTTGATAAATAAAACAAGTAAAAATTAATGAATGTATATAAGGAGCTTATCTTTCAATTAGCACTTTGGTGGCTTTTATTTTAGGCTAATCAAATTATAGGAAACACATAGTCAAAGGTTGAACCTTGCAACAGATGACACTTAATTTAACCCCTTCCTAAATTGGATGATTTTTCTTGCAGCTAGCTGCTCCTAAATAGATTAATAATTTATTATGTCTTTATCCTTTTCTACCATTTATATAATCACAGAATATTGTAGATATAATATTTTTAATGAAATGACAGACTAATTACATATCAGTCCTTGGCACTGTTCTATTTTAAAAATAATTTGCAAAAAATCTATCATATTTTCTCCTATTAAGAGCAATGTTAATGAGAACACAATCCAACATATATGTTGTTTTTTTTTGTTTTTGTTTTTTAAAGATTTTATTTATTCATTTGACACAGAGAGAGAGAGATTACAAGTAGGTAGAGAGGCAGGCAGAGAGAGAGGAGAGAGGAGGAAGCAGGCTCCCTGTTGAGCAGAGAGCCGGATGTGGGCCTCGATCCCAGGACCCTGGGATCATGACCTGAGCCTAAGGCAGCGGCTTTAACCCACTGAGCCACCCAGGCGCCCCAATATATGTTGTTTATAAACCAAAATGATTACTGATCTTTGGAATTAGGGCCAAGTGACTAAAGAGCCTGGAAGTGTCTCTAACCATTTGTAAGCAATGCATTACAAGGCTAGGCAAATATTGATTCTTATTTAATCATAAATGTACCATTATTGTTAAGAAAAGTAAAATGTAGCCATTCATTGAATAGATGCATATAGTCACAGAGGAACTTTAAATTTACCTGGAAAATGGTATGGAGGATCACAGAGAAGCACCATTCCCTTCCCTTCTTTCACCCTGACCTCAGGACGCTCCTCAGGTGGGAAAGGGTCAAGATCTAATTATGAAGGCGAAAAGGAAAATATTCACTCTCTAGTCAAAAGAAAAAGATTTTCACTAAAGTTTATTTTTCATCTACTAACTCACTTTTGGATACGATACTTCTCAGTTGGTTTGGTAGAACCTAGGAAAGTCAATTCTCTATTTTCACATAGTGGCCTTTTCGTGTACTCTAACACTTCTGTGGTAAATGCCCCCTGATGGATATTAGTGGTAGTCTGCATAAGTGGTAGTCTGCATAAGTATTCTGCATAAGTATTCTGACAACCCTAAAAATTACAATATCCTCAACTTTTTCTTCAGGTTTAGGAAGAATCTCAGTAAGGGTATCTAGAAATACAATGGGCTTAGGCAAAACCAGGAATCTACCAAAGAAGTTAAGTAAAGAGGAGTGACTTGGAGGAACAGACTCATTTGAAAAGTGTATTTCTCTTTCTGAGGGATGACTCGAATGTGGTGAAGAATAAGGATGAAAAGTAGGATCCTACTTTTTTTGGTGAATGTTACCAATTTTTTTCTCCTTTTCAAATTTTCCTTAGTCTCATTTCCTTCATTCTTCTCTGTTTATTTAGAATTCACATTTTGCTTGGTTTCATGATACTCTACTATTTGATTCTTCATTTGCTTTACTGGCGCTCATTCTGTTTCAACCCTGCCTCATCTCCTATTTCTTCTCTGTGATCAGGACTCAAATTATAGAATCAAAGTTTTACTTCTCTCGATATATTTATATATCTGAAAAGTCATCATTCTAATGGTTACCTTTTTGCAGAGAGCCTTTCAGATCTACATCTCTGATCCTGACGCTTCACTTGAATGTCGCCCCATCCTCAAATACTGAGTTGACATTTCAACAACAATAACTTAATGTCACATAACCTCTGCATGTGAAGCCATCATTTCAATGCTTCTTCCCAACCTTGAGATTGGTTTTACTTGCTCCCATTCCATTTTTAAAGAGAGAAGAATGTTTCTGCCCTTTGATTCAACTTTAAAAATATTTAGGGCCCTTTTTCCTTCAGTGCAATGTAATCTATTATTTCTTCAAGGATTGTGTTTATTTATTTACATTCACATTGTCACCACATTAGTTGAATCTGACTGCTCGCTCCTTGCTGGTAATCACTGCCACATGGGTTCTCTTAAAACATCAATTTCATCCTATAACCCATTTTGCAAAAGATTTAAGTGCTGACCTATAAAATGGCATACTGGAGATCATCTGGGCCAGCTCCTCTTTCAATACACAATTTTCTTCTAGAATAGCTGCTAAGTTTAGCACAAGTTTTCTGAAAATAGCCTTCATAAGGAGAAATTTTAACTTAAAATAATTTCATTTAATTTAATTTATTCCTAATAAGGTAAATTACACACTGTGGAGTAAGATTCTGTCAGGAAGAGTCAAGCTTTAGAGAACACAACTGTAATGTTATAATAGAAAAGAAGAAGAAAGAGAGAGAGGGAATGCATGGCTTAACACTTCCACTGATGCTAGTTATTCAAGATCCCTTAGAACACGGCCTTAGTTTGTTTTCCAATACCCCTCAGGATGCTTTGTTCTCTTGAGACTTTTTTCTCCACACCGTTAACGCCCACCGATCATATAGGACCCACTCCATCTATGGACCTTTTCTCTCATTTTCTTTTCATCTTGATTTTTCTTCTTGTTGAACTCTTCTTTTTTTTTTTTTAAGATTTTATTTATTTATTTGACAGAGAGAGAGAGATTACAAGTAGGCAGAGAGGCAGGCAGAGAGAGAGGAGGAAGCAGGCTCCCTGCTGAGCAGAGAGCCCGATGCGGGCCTCGATCCCAGGACCCTGAGATCATGACCTGAGCTGAAGGCAGAGGCTTTAACCCACTGAGCCACCCAGGCGCCCTTCTTGTTGAACTCTTATGATAACATTTAATTCTTACTTCACCTAGACACAGTGGACCTTGTTGAAGTTACAGTTACTTACATCCAAAGCTCAGGGTTGCTTCCGTGCTTCTGACCATCCCATAGTTATTCGATGCTAAGCAGTAATAAATTCCAGCATCTTTCTGTTTGTCAGGGTTGTTGATAACAAGGTTTCCACCTACCATGCTGTACCGGTCACTGGTCAGATCAATATCCCCATTATTCATTCTCCATCTATGAGAGAGAAAAACGAATGTCAGATCAAAGGTCATGAGGCCTGCAAGGAGCGATACTGACCTAATATCATTCTAAAATAATATGGGTACAGCTCCGTGTGAAATCAGATGATTAAGTAGATGACTCAGTGTGGTATTTCTCCACACCCTATAATTCTGAGTCTCTGGGCTCATGATTTAAAGTTTAGTTCAAGCATAGGAAGGTAAATGGTCAAGTGTATGAAATGTGTTCTCTTTATTCATGAGGCATCGGAAAGGACAAATATTTTGTTGAGTTTTGCTACACTAATTGGTTTCTTAGCAGATATACATAGATTATAAATGATAACCTTTTATGTATGTACTAGACTCATGCATATCTAGATGTGTTGCATAAAATATTAAAATAACTACTCTAGCAAAAGTAAAATATAAAATATCAATACCTGATTCTAAATATCAGAATAAATTCTACTTCAGTAAAACTAATTGAAATGAGCGTTCTACTCAGTAAATGTCACACTCTGACCACTAGAGGTCGATCACACAATTTGAAAATTGTAAAAATAAATTGGATCTTTTGTTTTGAAGCCTGCAATATAACATTGCAGGTATATTTAGAGGGATTGTGTTATAAATAAATTGACTAAAAACAGGACTCTAAATTTCTTACTGAGATGATGAGAAGGATAAACGTAGAAAATAGCTTTCAATTAAGCTGACCATCTATGTATTATACTCATTCTATTACCAGGATTCATGTCTTCAGCAACATCATAGGCAAGAGCCATGATCAAATACTGGGCTCTGGCCTCATGGCTAATGGCCTTGGACACTTCTGATCAGGGTCAGAATCTTACCCAAAAAAGCCTAATGATTTTAGAATATCTTTTATTAAATCAAATTACTGAAGCACTTTTAATTTTTATAATGTAAGAGGTAATTTAAAAGCAAACACAGAAAACTATGCTTTTGCATTTTGAAAACCTACCGAATTCCAACCCAATGAATATATCTTCCCCCTCACCCAGTTGATAGCAATATTGGCTCTGCTTGAACGACCCAATGTCAAGTTGCTTAGCATTTGCCAAGGCAATGGATTTCCCTGTTGAGCAATACCAATTGTTATGTTCTTTATTTTTTCCATTATGTTGACTCCAAATTTTTATTTATTACATTAACTCCTCTCTAGTGGATTTTATTCTGCCTTTGATATCATATAACGATTAAATTTTGCTGTGTTTGGGTAAGTTCACTGGTTTACTTTGTTTTCAGGAATGTTCACCACAGTTGTAACTCCTTTCAAACAGTTTTAAATGTAATTTTATTAGCATTCTCATTATTTTGAGGGTCAATGCAAGATAATAAAAACTTCAAGGCTGGTAAGTAGAAGGTAAAGTTCCCATTGTACCTTTCGGGATGTTGCCATGAATAAGAAATTATCACATAACATGCCATAAATATAAAACTACTGTGTGAATGACACATTGCATGATTACCAAGGTTAGTATGGCTTGTTCTGAATATTAAGTAAAGTTTTAAAACTTCAAATGTTCTTTTCCATCAAACAAGCTGCATCATGAGCTGAATTCTTGCTCTCTACGTTAATGTATAGATAGGCCACACTGATCCTGGGGAGTTCCGTGCTGGTGCAACCTATGGGAGGCAGTTAGTGAATGTATTTGTCAAGCAAAGCTTTGCCTTCTTATTTTATGTTTTAAATTTTGGTCAGAACACTTACTATGAGAGCACTTCTAGGAGGTATCTAAAAGAGTCAAACTATAGAAGGAAAGAATAGAATGGTGGCTGCCAGAGACTGGAGAAAAGAGGAAAAAGGGAGTTGCTAATCAATGTGTCTAAAATTTTAGTCATGCAAAGCTTCGTTTCTTAGTGAGTCTGTGGGGTAGGGGCCGGGGAGGCACAGCAAGAAGCACACATTTCTGGAACACTATCTGAAAACAGTCTCTTCTGTTTTGTTGCCTCCATTCCAGGCTGTAGACGGATGTGCTGTTTCCATATATGAATGTCAAGGACGAGGTGTCACAAAGTAGTACCACTGAAATAGCTTATGAGATCACCGAAATAGCATTTGAGATGTTATCAACCTATCTTGATAGATACATACTGAAAAAATTACATGTTTCTTTGAAAGCCATAAAACCTGTGCTGTGTTTCAGTCCTGGATCTGTGACTTACTAACTCTGGAGCAAGTCAATTTACTTATTCATTATTCAGCTTCCTCTCCTATAAAATTATGTGCTTGGATTAGATCTCCTCTACAGACCCTCCTAGTTATACTATTCCATGTCCATCACTATGTATATAAACTCCCATTATGTGTGGCTTCAGGGTAGAAACAAGTCTAGCCTATCAAATATTTTCAAAATAAATGTGTTACTTATAATTTACAAAATATCTATTTATTTTACATTCCCATACATGAAATTGAAACAATAAAAATAATTTCAAAGGGATTGTGTTTTTGTATATAAATTCGTATTTTATTTTAAGAATAATTTTGTAGGGACGCCTGGGTGGCTCAGTCAGTTGAGCGGCTGCCTTCGGCTCAGGTCATGATCCCAGGGTCCTGGGATGGAGTCCCACATCAGGCTCCTTGCTCAGTGGGGAGCCTGCTTCTCTCTCTGCCTCTGCCTGCCACTCTGCCAGCTTGTGCTCTCTCCCTCTCTCTGACAACTAAAAAAAAAAATCTTAAAAAAAAAAGAATAATTTTGTAATTTAGCCCAGAGACTCACAAAAGTCTCTTGAACTCAAAAGAAAATGAGTTCAATTAGGATTAAATTTATATATATTGTTATAACTTTTATAACAATAGAAAGTTGTTTTTCTATTGAGAAAAAAATACTATGAAAATCAATCTTGTTGAATGACAACCTTCAATTAAGTTAGCTGACACTGACACACTAGAGCCCCAATTTCCCCATCAATCACTTGCGCTGTCTTCATGGAACCATTTCATGGGTGAAATTCAAATCCATTGGCGTTTGGTTAATTTTTTTAATCTTATTCTTTGTATCAGACTAGAAACTGTTAGTATATTTTCTGAACCATCTAAAGCAGAAAAACCCTTTGTTACCTTTTATAAAGTTATTTTTTATAACATAAATAGGTATCATCCCAAGAAACAGAGAGATACATTAATATAGATTACCTAATTTTAAGAAATTTGCTGTATTGCCTGGAATATAGATTTGAGACCACTGGAAAAAAGTGGTGCTTTCTAGAATTATATATGTAAGCTCTCTAAATGCAGTTGACATAGGAATATTATCTATAATATGTGAGTATGAGTTATCCAGGTTGATATGTATAAGAACATTTTATCTTCAAATGTGTATATTTAAATTGTGCATGATTTTCATATAACCTTATATATGATTAACAGCATGATCACCACTGGACAATTTTGAAGTGGATAATATCAAATGGCATTGGCATTATCTGTGAGGAAAGAGGGAGTGAATTATTTGCATATATTTAAGAAAACTTACTATCAATTTGGGCATTAAGCAACACTATTTTAATACTTACATGCCAATGTTTTTGTTAATATCCCTGCATTTTGTTGAAAACCGTATATTATAGCTTTCTCTATCAGTACAGGGTCACAGATGCTCATCTATAATCTAGTCTGTCACTCCATTTGTGAAAAGAGCAATGAGGTACATTACTTGTAAACTGGGAAAGGGCTGGCTCGTGCCCTACAGTTTAATGAAACTTTTCCTTCTGGTGATTCCTCTGGATAAATGGTATTGATTGGCTGCTCTTCAAAAATTGGTCCAAATCCTTTATCTTCCTCAGAAACTACAAGAAAAATAAAATTATTTTACATCGTGCTGTTTTGTAAGTCAAAGAAAATTTGGATACATTTAAAAAGGTTTTGGAAAAATGTTAGAAACATCACATCTCCATTGCCATTTCAAACAAAGATATTTACCTCCATAATCCTGAGGAAAACATGTAGGGGCTTTATTCAAAATTCTTTTCTGCCCATCTCTCAATATTTCTCCCAAGGCACCCAGGGTTGTTATGCTTAACTACTTACAGCCCCTTAAACAGGTCAGCCCGTCATGTCCCTGAGACTTCACAACATGTTTTTCCCCTTTCTGGAATCACCACCTCATTTTTCTCCTCGTAATAAAACTCAAATAGTCCTTTATGACTCAGCCATAGTTAGTTCCTTCAGAAAGCTACCTTTCACCCCTCCTAGCTTTAGTTGTTCCTCATTTGTGTTCTCACAACTCCTCACACAGCTTAGGGTACTTAGCACACCTTCTGTGTGATTCTTGGTACAACTGTCTGTTCCATGAGACTGCAAATGCTTGGAACAGGTGCCTGTGTCCATAACCTCCCAGCTAGCTGTCAAGCAGTCTGGAACACAATAGGTGCTTAATGATTTTTTAATAAGGGAATGGATGAATTCTAGAAGCTCTGGGGAAATTAGTCTCTTATTTATTTTATTTTTTCTAAACATATGACCAGCACGCGTACTCAGTAACATCTAGAACAGTCAATAAACAAATTATTGGGATCTGACCAACGGGTTCAGAATACATCACAAGCAAACCCGAATTGGGAAGCAGCTGTTTCTCTGGAACGGAACAGTGATGCTTCGCAGCAGGAAGAGGAGAAGAGAATCACTCATATGACATCAATGTGGCAGCATTTACAGAGAAGAGCTAAGAGCCATATGCCCCACATGAATTAATATTAGCATGTGTGGCTAGGAAGGAGGATATTCTTACATAAGATCATTAAAATGTCTCTGCTAGAGCAAAGCTATGGTTCACTCCTCCAAATATTTTTTAAGAGAGAGTTTAAGGCAAACACCAGAGACATTTTGTCTGCTCCAACATCAACCCTGAAGATGAGAGCTTTGTTCCAGCTTCCATCAACGAGCAGTTCCATTATATCATTTAAGTCTTGCCTCAGTACTGTTTACAGTACCTTTGGAAAAATTATTTAACTCTCCATGCCTCAATATCACCCTTTACAAAATGAGAATCATAAAATCTATCCCATTAGACCCTGTGAGGATTATTTTGAGACAATGCCTATAAGACAGTAGTGTGCCCGACTCACAGTCAGCATTCAAAGAACACTGATTTTGTCAATGTTATTATGAATTTGCCAATCCTTTCAAAATTTGATTTATAGGTCTCATGCGTATCTTATCAGATGTATGTATATACATTTATATGTATATGTGTATTAACTCATGAAATTTCTAAAAGCGAGAGGCCATGTTTTACTCACTTTTGTTGTTCTGGTGTCATTAGTGCTGTATCAACACATATTTGTATACATGTAGGTGATCAGTAAAATCCTCATGTTAGTTTCTCCTAGTAGGAAGCATTAATTTTTCTAAACTTGCCTGAAATAGTTCAAAGTGAGATGCCTCATTTTTAGTTTGGAATTTGCTGAAAATAGCCATTCAAGAATTTACAGACCTCAGTGCATTCCCTATCACCATCCTATTTCAGAGACCAAATTGCTGGATCAAAATCAAAGGCATCAGAGAAACTGAGATTTAGGTTCACCAGTGCACTTCTCCTAACTGTTGTTTTACACAAGCCATTTGTTCTATGTGGAGCCCACATTTAAAAAAGAAAGGAATAGGCACACATGCCCTAAGGGCCCTCAGGCCTAAGACAACCATAAATAAGATCCAAATGTGAGGTGTTCACAGAAGCCCTCTGCCAATGATTTTGAAAGTCCTGCTGTGAGCAGTGTCTAGTTCCATATCCTTCTCGAAGCTGTAAAAGCCAAAAATGCATATAATGTTTTCTGCTTCACTTCTAATAATTTTCCTGATGATGCCCAATATTTCCTGGCCTTTTAGGATATAACTGCACACCAGGGGAGATGAAGAATGAATCCCGAATCACTGACAACTAGAGACTTTCACTTGGATGTCAGCTCTAGATTTTTCAATCTCTGAAAGAAATGATCTTGTACTTATCTATGATAAAAATCATATGCCATTTTTCTTCCCATTTGAACAACTTTATAAGCTCTTCCTTGCGTCTCTCCCAATTGCACAGCTTTTCTGATTGGAACAATTTAGTAACACCTGCTAATCTGGAGATTCTGTTGTTTTTTCCCAATTCACATGAAAATGTTTAAAAAGACAAGCAGAGAACTGCAATTTTATCAATATCTTTAAATTCTCTTCTTGAAGACAAAATGATTTCTATTCTAACTCTAACCCTGATCAATAACAATTTTAGTGTGAAATTTTTCAATTTTTTAAAAATTTAAGTAGACTAGGTATTTAGAGGATAAAAATAAATATTAGAGAAGTTTTAAGCTCATAAATATCTTCTGAGTACATTGTATTTATATAAAAACCCAGATGATGAGTTTTTAGATACAACACAAAAAGCATGATTCATTAAAAAAAAAAAAAGATAAGCTGGCTTTTATTAAAATAAAAAAACTATGTTCTGTGAAAGACACTCTTAAGACAATCTCAGGTGTTCAAGTTTAGGGGTTTTCCTTTGGGTTATCTCCAATTTGTATTCCACAAGCAGCAAATTGGAGAGACTTGCAACTACCTAATCCCTGTCTTATTTAGTAGTAGGGATATATTAGTGATTGTACACTCTTTCACAAATTTGTCCTCATCTCAACAGGTGCAGGGTTGTATTAGTTAAAACCTCTTTAACATTATTGTATTTTCAATGTAGAAATAGCTAGTCCCCGCCTGTCTAGCATCTGCTTCTACAGTGCCCTCTGGCAGTGCCATTAGAAAAGTTGTAATAATCCTAAATTCTCAATTTATAACTTCATTAGCTTTCTTGAAACAACTACTTTTATCACCCTGAAGTAGTTATGTTCATACCAAATTAGCTTCATTATTTAAAGTACTGTATTGTGCTTTTAAATTCAACAAAGACATAAGCATACGTCTACGTGAAGGTCAAGATTAGACTGGTAGATGTGCGTATTTTAATTAAATGTGTAGTTTTAAATATTTCATTTGATAGCACATCTTTTGATTTTAAGGCATAATGCTTTTGAGACCAATATCGGTCAGCTTTTAGAAGACTGAGGATGTTTTAAGTAGTTTCTTCATCTTAATCATATGCATTAAAAATAAGTTTAATTTTTTCTAGAAAAGATACCAGCAATGAAATTTTTCCGTTGAAAATAATGGAATGTCACATAATAATAATAATGATGAGTCTATATCTATTGCCAGGCAATACCTCAAGGGGTATATGTAAAGACTTTGTGGGTGAATTAGGTTGAAATTTATATGCCAAACTGGGTAATATTAGTGCCCCATGCTATTTTTGTTTCTTGTGACAAGTACTCTTCATAAATTATATATATGTACTGCTTCATACTCCACTTCCATCTGGCCTTTATAGGAACAGACAGTGAAACATTTAGGGGATAAAAATACGAAGCTAATTTCCAACACAATATTGGATTTATTTCTCACATTGAGAGAACGCTGTATTTAAGATAGTTCCCCTGGCTCATTCTCTAGGTCAAAAAGCAGAATAGGATACACTTCACATCACAGTAGTACTTCTGGTATGATTTTACAAATACATGCTTCATGCTTTTGTAAAACATTCAGGCCTAAATAAAACAATGTATTCCACTTAGATGGTTTAGCAATTACTCTATACATTTTATTTGGGGAATGTATTGGGGCCCTTGAAAGATAAATTACTCAAAACAAGGTTTTGAATTGCATGGGCATGCTTGGTGAACCTCTGAATGTTATCCTCATAACCTCCTTGAAGAGAATCTGAGCTCATCACTCTATTCTCTCAGCTAGGGCACTTGGGTGAGGGGAAAATAAATTTCTGGGAGAATACAAGGCTCAGAAAAGGATTCATTAATGCAAGCATTACACTCTCAGCCAACAGAAGATATGCCCATCTTACTGCTTTTTTCTACAGCTCTGGAAGTAATTAGATGATAAATTAGGGTGCTTTGGATGTGATATGGGGTTACAGGGCACATGAAACAAGAAATAGGTATTATATTTCAGAAAAATAAGATTACTTTTTAAATACGTGCCCTTTTTCTTATTGGGTAGATTCTTCTAAAAAGGAGCACAAAATTATAGATGGCTTCTCAAGCTAATTAAAGACAGCATTTCAAATCACTCTTTTGACCTGCTCTTAATGCAAATTCACCAATTTTCTACCACATAATGGTAATTTTTTGGAGAAGTAAGTTCATTTCGAAAATGTGATCATGAAGATTAACAAGAAAGAATGAAATCATATAGGATTATTTGTTGTCAAATTGACAAATGTAAACGACAGGCAAGAACTACTGCTTTTTTTATGCACCATTCTCATTTCCATCATTAACATAATCAGTTTTATTATTTAAAATGGGATTACTTCACCTCTCACTATGTGGAGATGGTCCACTGCAATCTTGCTATTCTATTTTATTTTTGAAAATTGAAAGTATAATTATGACTTGCACTTGAGAGATTTTTTTATTCATTTTATATCTATTTTGAAACAAATTCTATTTCTCATCCTGTAATATGTCATCTCAATCTGTTAGTTATAAAAACATAATTCTACATAAGTATGTTATAAGAAGAGTCTCAGGAAAAAAGCTATTAGAAAAAAAAACAATGGCAAAAAATCTTGAACAGAGTCTAATACTGGGATTTTTACAGTATTTTCAATGTTACAATAATTATAGGATGGTGACTGTTACAAGTCTCTTGAAACACAATAAATTCTCTAAGTGAGACTCCATTTAATTTGTCTCAAAGAATCATTTTTCCTCCTGTCTTTACTGTCAGCCATTCCCACTAATAAGGGAACCAGGATGTTTAGAGCTTGGGCTTTGAATACTTGGGTGTCCCAATCCTTTAGGGTCATGGGTAATGTGTAATATTGCAGTCATTTGCCATAACTAAAATACAAAGCAATTGCTTTAAAGGACCTGTAGTAATCAAATTGTTAGAACAAAGACTAGGGTCAGTCAGGCTTTACCTGCCCAAGAGCCTATCATCTCTTGATAGCAGCCACTTCCTTGCCCTAAGGTCCACTGCTAAAGCCTCTACACACTGTGTTTTCTTTAACTGTCTGGGCATCTTGCCACACTTACTTCATGTGTACCCCACTATGTGGCAGGCTCCAGTTGGGGGGCCTACTTTTATCACTTCACCACCTCAGGCTATCTCTAGTCTATTTTAATTGATAACAGTGACTGTATCACAAAATAATGATAAGTTAGTGAATGCTATAAAATCTCTGTCATGGGGTGCCTGGGTGGCTCAGTTGTTAAGCATCTGCCTTCGGCTCAGGTCATGACTCAGGGTCCTGGGATGGAGTCCCAAATCGGGCTCCCTACTCAGCAGGAAGCCTGTTTCTCCCTCTCCTACCCCCCTGCTTGTATTCCCTCTCTCTGTGTCAAATAAATAAAATCTTAAAAAAAAAAATCTCTGTCATATTGAGAGATTGAATAATGCTATATGAATGAAAATAATGCTAAGTAATGGAAGGGAGTCTAACTGAAAAAATATCGTGAAAATTTGGGTATAAGTATTATGAAGACACAGGAAAATCCATATCTGCTCTCTCTTCAGAATTTTAATTTTCCTTGGTATTAGCTTTAAATATTATAGTCACAGGATAATCTTATTATATAAATCAAAGATCATTTCCTACTCTAATTCCTATAGAAGTATTATACCACTATTTTATAGGTTCTCCTTATTGTTTTTGTCACTAAATTACAAAGTAATTAAAGAGATATTTATTTTCATTTTAGGTTAGCCTAGCTAATAGTCCTGAGATAGCTGTATCTTATTATTAAAGTAAAAAAGACCATAATTTGGGGCGCCTGGGTGGCACGGTTGTTGAGCATCTGCCTTTGGCTCGGGTCATGATCTCAGGGTCCTGGGATCAAAGCCCTCATGGGGCTCCCTGCTCAGCGGGAAGCCTGCTTCTTCCTCTCCCACTCCCCCTGCTTCTGTTCCTTCTCCCACTATGTCTCTCTGTCAAATAAATAAATAAAATCTTAAAAAGAAAAAAAAAAGAGAGGCCATAATTGAGAAAAACACATAAAAGAAATAGTTACTCTCAAATATTTAGTTACTAATTAAATATCTAAACATTACATGTTCACTACATGGAACTTAGTTGTATTCATTCTTTTATCTCAATAGGATACATGTTGATTTCATACAGTCCAAAAAATAAAAAGGGAAGAAATTTTTAAGAGACATGGAAAAGAGTGGAGTTAGGTTTGATGATTTTTTTTAATAAGCCTTGGTGTACTTTATTTTTCAAACTAAAAATATCTGTATTTTTTAATGTATGGATTTTATTTATGATTACTATGGCTATTATGATTATTATGTAGTAATAGTTAGAAACTATTACACATCCAAGATAATATGTTGGGTAGAACTCTCCCATTCATAAGTGGAAAAAAACCAAACTTCAATTTCAACTCACCTAAGTGATGTGGCAGATTTTGTTGCTTGACTCACCAGTGCTAGTCCTCCCCTTCCACCCTGATGATGTCAGATATGCTCAAGGATCAAATCCTCCCTCCCATGACTCAGAAGTACAGGTTGACTGTCGTTAATGCCATTACATTACTCCTTCCTATGACAAGCTTGGTGGTAAATTTGCAACCCAACTCTGGACACTGAGGTGTTTAGAGATCTATTGAGAGGTCTTTTGCTTTTAAAAAGAAACAGATGTGAGAAAAAAATGCACTGCTTTCACCTGTAGATGCTAGGTCTACACATAATGTCTGCAACTGCAGCACTGTTTCCAATAGGTCAAGTAAAAAGCCTGAGAGTCGACCATTGGGTTCACAATATGTACATCACTGGTGACATGGACAAGGAATTTTGGTTGAATGTTGGTGTGAAAGTCTGACTGCAGTAGGTTCAAAGGAAAATATGGGTCAGAGAATTGAAGACAAAAAGCATAGTCTGGTTTTTTTTGTAATACTATGGAAAAGAAGAAGAGATAAGTAGGATATTAGCTATAAGGTATGGAGTTTGTAGAGAAATTATTTTTTAAAAGAGGGTGGCTGGGTTATGGACATTGGGGAGGGTTTGTGCTATGATGAGTGCTGTGAAATGTGTAAGACTGATGATTCACAGACCTGTACCCTTGGGGCAAATAATACTTTATATGTTAATAAAAAAATAAGATTAAATTAAAATGTTTTTAAAAATCTCGAAAAAAACATTACTACAGAATATTTGTATGTTGACAGCAATAATCCAGTAGAGGGAGAAACTGATGATGAGGAGATACAGGGGAAAATTGCTGGAGCAATGAACTTAAATAAACCAGATGGGATAGAACAAGTGGACAAGTGTAGGGTTTAGTATGGTGACATCACGTATGAAACAAGCAGGAAGACAGAGTGCATGAGCATAGATGTAGGAGGAGAGTAAACGTGGTAGTGTGAACCTGTGGAAATTATCCTCAAGTTGTCTCTAATACCTCTGTGTAATAGGAAGCAAAGTAAGGACAGCAAGAAGCTGTTGGAGGTTTAAAGGGAGGGGAGCAACTATGACATGATCTAGGAAAATGAGAAAATGAATTCACTGGGGAAGTGGAGTTGTTTTCTGGGCAGTACCAGCTGTTCACTGGAAGTTAACAGTTATGAATTTAACTTGATGTCAGTCAGCACACAAGAGTTTTTTTGGATTTTTTTCTTAGTAACAATTAGCTGGGTGGTCAAAAAAGCTTGGGAATATTTGGATATTTTACAACTCTTCTCTCATCAGAGATTCACAACACTTTTCTGTTAGCATAATATTGTTGTTCAAATTGTGCCCCCACAAAAAGATATGTTGAAGTCTTAATCCTTGGTATACGGAATGGGGCCACATTTGGAAATAGGATGTTTATAGATGTAACCACGTTAAAATGAAGCCATTAGGTGGGCCCTAATCCAATATGACTGACAACCTTAAAAAGAGGTAAATTCAGACACACAGGAAGACACAGGAGGAAAACATGCATATGAAGACAGAGATCATTGGAGTCATGCTGCCACAAGCCAAGAAATGTCTGGGACGACTCGAAGCTGGGAGAGGCAAGGAAGAAGCCTTCTCCTACAGGTTACAGAGGAAGCAAGCCTTCCTAACACCTTGCTATAGACTTCTAGCTTCCAGAACTATGAGACAATACATTTCTGTTGATATAAGCCACCTACTTTGAGATACTTTATTACAGCAGTCCAAGGAAGTAATACATGTATTATACTTATTAAATGACTAGTATAAATACTTATCACTTAAAGTTCATTAAAAAAAATGCTAAACTTTTATGAGCTAGCCTTTCCCAAATTTATTTGACAATAAAGTCTTTTTTAATGTAATTCCTACTAACATCCTGCAGAACAAGGATTTTCTGAAATGCTTGGAGAAATACTGACTTAATACAACCCATATTTTCTTACCCCTGTAATTTTATCCCACTTCTTTTATTTCGAATTAGTTCCATTTCTAACTTTTGAAATACTTCAGGACTCCCTTATCTACTACCCCCAACATTAACTATTTTTTAATTACTCAAAGTAAATCTTTTAAAATGTTCAGTATATTTTTTCTTATAAATTTGTTGCCTACTTACTTATTTCCTGGTATATGGTATGCTTCTTGAAGTCAAAGAACATATCTTTATATAGTGTACATGCAGTGATCTGTAACTCACAAGGTGGAAACAGAAGTGGCTTTGGTGGAATTCATGCTAAGACTTTCCTTTCCCATAATCCTCATGACAACCTACAAATGGAAGTTCTTCTGACCCACACTAGCATGAATATTCTTGATTTGGCATGCAAGTTGTAGCACTGGTTGCTCAGTGATTCTTTTCAACTTTGCATTCTCCTATCACCTTGCAGTGGCTTTTGTAAGTTTCTAGTCTTAGTATGTTCACTGAGGACCTATTACACAGATCTGTGCTAGAAGCTATCATCACATTCTTTTTTATAGTTCTCACAAGGATCCTGTGATTTTTACAAATGGGGAAGTCGAGGCTCATAGAAGGTGAATAATTCATACAAGATCGCATCGATAGTGAATACCAGGTTGAATATGCAAATCCAAGCTGTTCTTACTCTAGACTCTATTTTCTCCAGTATCCCATGCTGCCTCTATTTCTGGCAAGAAATGTTCAGTGGTTGAAGTAGAATATAAACTAGCAGAATTAAGTTATATTTAATAAATCATAAACAATAAATTCTGCCACATCTTTGGAGTCCTAATGAAACTGAATCTTAAGGTTCTGAGGTCACTAACTTTAGTTCTATCTTTTCAGCAAAGCAAGAGGCTTTCAAAAGTAAGTTAGGTGTTTATAATATTTAAAATATTGCTTCAAAATTCAGTAACATAGAATTATTGCAAAGCATACAGGGAAAAAAATACAGGTCACATGGAATATTTTCTATCTGCAACAATCTTCTAATAGCATATTTGTTTGTGGTGTATCCATGCAATTCATCCTGGCAGTCAAACAAGTTGTCTTTCGACCCCAGATAAAACATCTTACAAAATCCCCAAGTGATGTAACATTAACCATTTGCCTTTAAGTTTAGAGTGTTAATAGCTTAAAGTAGAGATGAAATATGTTTCATTTGAGAAAAGCTATTTTTAAAAACTTACCCTTTCATCAACTTACCTCCATGACCATATCTTCTGTACCACGTAAACTCTAAAAAGAAAAGAAAAAGCAATTTTAATCCCAAAGCAGCTTTCAAGTTGCGGTTTCAAACATTAATCAAATAACTGAGAGACTAGTTAATGAAATGACATAAGTGGCCCTTCACTATTACAGCTGATGCATCATACATGTTTGCAAATATTTATTTTATGTCTTTGCATCTTATGGTTGCATTAAAATTTGTCATCAATATATAAATATGCATGTAATTGTGTGTATGTGTATAATTACTGTGGTTATAGCAATGTCATTAAAATTCCCAAACACTGATAAAATTATTATATTTTATGAATTCTGAAGTCATAATAAAAAATACTTCTCAAAATAAAATAACTTTTTTTTATTTCCCTAATAATAGACAAGAAATGCAATAGGATGCCTAACAGGTTCATCATTAAAACAATCAATGAGGACTGATAAATGAAGGATAAGATCCATCTACGTCTTGGACTTAATTAACAACTCAATAAGTATTTACTGAGTTAAGGTCATTGAGATGAAAGTATTAGAAAAATTGATTATTAGGAAACATGTTGCTTTCAGATAAAAATATAATGCATCTCTCCCTGTAGGAAATACTTCTGAATCCTTACTTGTCTTCGAAAGATATAGTATTTGTCCTAAAACTAGAGCACTTTCAAAGTTGCTTTGTTATTCTTAATGCCCTTAACACATTGTAGGTTCTTTTAAAATTGTTTTTCACAAGACTGACCAACCAGTAACAAAAATCAAATTCTATTAACTTATAAATAAATTAATTAAAAACAAAGGTAACAAATGTTTAAAACTCAGTACTTTCTAATTATTTTACGACATCTTTATTTATGCTCTTGAGGTTACTTCAGTTTATCTGTGTGGTAAAAATACTGTAACACGGTGAACCGTTGTGTCTCTTTTCCAACAGCACATTAAATTATGTTAATTTTTCAAGGTGGGCCGTAGCAGGAATACGTACTCCCCAGCAAATGACGAATGCTACACGGCAGGGTTGTTCTTCTCTCCCAGAAGTTCACATTTTAAACATTACCAGCTTACCACTACATAAGACTGATTAAATCTTGTGAAATTTTACTTGAAAATAAAAAGAAACATAGGGTCAACTTTAACATATATTAATTTACACGACTGACACAGATGTCAAAAACATTAATTTTAACTTCATGTACCAGATTTAATAAAATGAATACACACATATTGATTATATTGACATAATTTATGGAGAATACGCAAAGGATATTTCTTACCTGATAAACAGGTTGTAAAAGATAGTATCACAAGGTGACTGACCAGCAACCACATTTTCATCTTGTATGTGTAAAGTTTCGTTTTTATTTTCCAAAAAAGCTTTAGCTTTATGGTAGCTGGATAGGAAACACCTGCATCCAAAACAGAAGAGAAAGAAGAAGAAAAAAAAAAAAGGAAAGGAGAGGGAAAAAAAGGGGGGAAAGGTAAATGCTCATCATTTGGGGCTCAACAACATTATCGATTCACTCTTATTTTATGTTTCTTGTTCATAGAACAAGTTTTAGTTTAGTTAAATATATTTGTAAGCACCATGTGTTATGAAAGAAGTAGGCTTGGTATCAGAGGGTTATCAGCTGCCTCCGGGGTTGACACTGTAGGAACATGAGCAAGTCACTCAGTTGGTGGGTTCTAGTTTTCAACTCTAACAATTGAGCTTAACAGTACTTTTTCTACAAATGGCATAGTTGTAAACATTTCCACATTAATCAATTTAATTGAAGATCAAATTTAACTGAAAGGCTGGCAGGAGGAGTCAATTAAAGATACTGTGGTTGTTTTTCTTTTAAATATTATTACAATTAGTGATAAATTACTGATGTACTAAATAATGAACTTCACGATTTTTTGTCATGGAGCTTCATTTTGTCAAAGTTTTCACAAAGCACATAGACAAACAGCCTGGGTACTGTCATGAAATGTTTCCCCATTGATGGCAAGACTTATACTCTCCCAACCATCTTACAGTGTACAGCTCACTGGTATTGTGTAAATTCATCTTACTGAGCAACCAGTACCACCATCCATCACCAGGTTTTTACATCTTTCGAAACTGAACCTCTGTACCTATTACACAATTACGCACTAGATTTCCTCCTCCAAGCCCAAGATCTCCTCCTCCAAAGCCCTGGCAACCGACAGTCTTCTCTATTTTTTACCTCCCCTTTTTCCCACACCCCAGCATCTGATAACTTCCATTCTCCTCTCTGTTATTATGAGTTCACCTTTTCTCATCCATTCTTCAGCTTGCGACTTATGGCAAGTTATTCAATCTCTGACCCTAGTTTTCCTCATATGTAAAATACAGAAAAACGACTATTTCATAGGACTATCTTAAGAGTTGCATAATACTGTGCATGTGAAATATTTACTACGAAAATATTTAATAAATATTAATTTATTATTCTACTAGGCCATAGCCCCATCAGGTCAGGGGACATATCTCTTGTTCATTGTTGCTTTTATAATGCCTGGCCCATAAGAGAAGTCTCTCAATTTATTGAATAATTTATTATTTATTGAATTTATTGAATTGAATATTTATTGACTAATGAAGGAATTTATTTGAATAATGGAATTTATTGAATAATGGATTCAATATGGAACTTATTGAATACGGAAGGAATGAATGGACCACTCCAAAACATTCCAAAGCACTGGCCATAAACAAACTGAAATTTACCTTTAATTCCTCAAAATAAGGGTAGGATGGTGAAAATAAATAACAAAGAATGTCACTTATTGGACCTTTTTTTTTTTGTTAGGGATTATTGCCGCTTACAAACATAGTCTAGGATAGAGTCTTCTAACTAGCAATATTTCAAAGCATTTTTAAATACGCACTTCACTGAGTGTTGTTGGAAGTCTGTCTTCTAATCTGAATATTCACACTCGAGTCAGAAGGGAAAGTTTTCATTATTTTGAGCTTGTCTGTGTCATACCATGCTATCTTTTCCTTCACTCCAAAATATTGCCTATTTCAATAGGACAGTGAGTCATCAGCCTGACAGCATGTAATTTATTTCATTTAATGGGTTTCTTGCTGTTCAAATATAAAAGCATCTTTCACATCTTGTCCACACATTTGTTTTCTGCTAGAGACTTGCTCTATTGTGTCACCAGTTATCCTATCATTTGTGACTCCCGATCACATCCCCTAAGGAGTGCAGTAGAGGAGAGAGGCAGAGAGGCTGAAACTCCTGTGAATGCCGAAGAAACTGCTCTTCTTCCTTCACTCTGGAGGACATATCATTCCGTTATTCACAGCTCACTCCCCAGCCCCCACAGCCCTGAAAGTGCTGCAGCAAATGCAAAAAACGAACAACTCTGACAAAGACGTGCCACGTATAGGAACAGAACTTTTTCTTCTCAGTAGCTGAAAATACATAACGCTTCAAAGCAGGAACCAAGGATGATGCATTCCTGTCCCCGAGGCCGCACTGTGCTGGCCAGCTCCCTGAACTTGCCGGCCTTCAGAGCCCTGTGGCTTCTCTACTTGGCGGCAGCCTCCTCCAAACCATCACAGATCTCTAGGTGTCCAGTGACTGCTGTAACCCTGACGTGTATGGGCACTTCCTTAATTTCCAAGGGAATTCAGCTTCTTTTCTCCAGCATCCTTTATTAAATGTCTTAGTCACACATTAAAACAACATGTTACAATAAGACAACATAGTGTGGCACATTCTATTCCTTCCTTGCTTTTCCTTCTTTCTTCCCGCACTTGCTTGTTCCCCACCTCTCCCTTTCTAATTTAGACAATGTTAGTGTTCTCCTTTGAGAAACTTGGTCCATATCTAGATATTCATTTTTCTGTTGGACAGACACCATCTAGCTCTTATGTTTAGTTCTGGCGTAGGCTAATCCACATGTTATTTAAAAGAGCTTCAACAATACATTGGCAAGCATTTAGCCAACAACAATTATTTGTGAAGTATTCGGTACTTATATAATTAAAGGATTATATAATTAAGGCTAGTGCAACTAATATTTCGTCCAACTGATGGTTATATGATCATTTACAGATATTGATAAAATATTCGTATATAATCAATGGTCACATCTCTCTTTTAGAAAGAAAAAAGACATTTGAGGGGACATCGGGAGTCTATCCTGATCTACTCTCAACACAGTTCATGAAGGGTCATGTCAAAAAGAATCTTTACTTATGGCGCTCATATTATTTCTGAGAAACCTTTGCTATAAAGTATTATTTCCAGAAAACAGTTAGAGGAAGCTTATTGGAAATGAACGAAGATTAATCTAGGTGAAAAGACAGCAATATCTCCTATTCTAAATTATAAGAGCAGGGGACTTTTTACCCTCAGACTCATTCTGAAATTCTACCTCTGCCTAAAAGTCATTTACTCTTCCTGAGGGGTCATCCCGTCTGTATAATGGAAACCCAAGTTCCTTCTTCACAGGATTGTGAATACTAACTCATGTATCGCTATGGATACATGTGTGCATGTATGTGTGTGTGTATAAGTAAAAACCCTACAACATATGTACAGAATAAAAGTCAATATTAAGGTGGAATAAATTTAATTTTCCAGAAATTAAAATTACTTTTTGAACTTAAAAGACACGACTCCTTTAGAAGGGGGATATATTTAAATGTTAAGTCCAGTAAACACCTTCATATCAACATTCTATATCTCCAATTCATTTTCAGATGAAATATAACTTAAACATAGGTGACACATGTCCCTCTAGCTGAATAACTGCATACTTTAGACGTTCTTCTCCAGCCTCTCATTGACTTCTTTAAACTCTACCATCAAATTATTATTATCTTCAACAGTTTTCCTGCAAAGTCATTAACAATATTTTAGCAGCTTATAGTTATGATCAAGTATACTTAGCAAAACTTTCTGAAGAACTTGCTGTTCAAAGCCAAAGAATAAGAGCACACACTCGGGGCACCTGGGTGGCTCAGTCATTAAGCGTCTGCCTTCGGCTCAGGTCATGATCCCAGGGTCCTGGGATCGAGCCCCACATCGGGCTCCCTGCTCTGCGGGAAAGCCTGCTTCTCCCTCTCCCAGTCCCCTGCTGGTGTTCCCTCTCTCGCTGTGTCTCTCTGTCAAATAAATAAAATCTTAAAAAAAAAAAAAAAAGAGCACACACTCAAGGAAAATACCCCATTTTCTGAAAATGATCATAAAGAGTATCCTTTCTCAGAACAGTCATCCATCGCTCCACTAGTGGGTAGAGCAAAATATTTTTTAGACTGCATCCATCCTGGTCCCTGAAACAGCCCACCACTCGATTTTGTGTGAAGTATATGGAAAAGGAGAAGCAAAAAAACACATTTCAAAACATTTCAATAAATATAACATCACCAGATTGTGAAATATGACTGAGAGGCTACTGAGAAAAAAAAAATTCTGAAGGCATTTTGAAGATATGGATATTAATTGAGGGCTGCCAGCACAGCCTGTATTTTATAGAACGATTGAATACTCACATTTTTAGATAATTGGATTTATGATTAAGTTAATTACCCATTTTTTTAAAAAATCATGTAATACATGCAGAGGAATTAAGAAGAGTAGAACCTCTGCTTGTGGTATTTATAGCACATTATTTTTCACAGGCTATTTTAAGCCAATGATGTCATACAAGACTATAATTGATGCAGTCATGCTTATTCATTGAGACAGTTTCAGGAAATCATTGCTTTTAGGTAGTAAATAGAAATTCCTACATATATTTTGTCTCACATTTTAGGAGTGTATGTGTATATGGTTAGATATCTCTTGAAATTAGAGAAAATGCAGAAAGGTCCTGCTGATTCCAAACTATCCCCCTTTCCCTCCTGTGAAAAAGACATGGCGCCAATTCTGCCCAATTATTTTGCTTAAAACTATAAAATTGAGATACTAATGTAAAATGGAGATAGTAATCATGAGCAAATCAGGCAATATGATGTTTTAAGTATTTGCGATTCCAAGAATATTGATTCAGTCAATGAACAAGGGGGGACCTGTTTTATCAAGCAAGATTTAAAACTCAAACATATATTTATGAGATTCCACTCAACTTCTTTCTTATCAGTGTATTACTATGAATCAGTTTATTACTCAAGGGAAAAAACATATTTTATTCTACTTTGAATATAGTGCTACCTTTGGCAAGGAATTGCTGTTCCCAGTAACACAGATGAATATCAAATAAAAGGTGAAACATAACCGGTGAGTTTTAGTACAAGTTTGGAAGCATACTGGGAAGCAGAACTGATAATCCCTGTGTTGTCAGTGATTTGCCTAAAGGATCAGTGGAAGCAACTGAATGGATCCAAATAATGAGTAGGAGTGTTGAAGGTAACAAGGTAACCTCAGCTAATGGGTTAGTGCTTCCCAAAATACAGGCTAGGGGCTACCTAGCTTAACAGCATTTGGATGCACTTGTTAAGTAAACAGATTTCTGAGAAACTCCCAAGAAAGTTAGTCTCTGGGGAAATAACCCAAGTATCTACATTTTAATCAAGCTTCCCAGGTAATTTGTGGGCATACTAAAGTTCAAAAACTATTGTAGTAAGTATATTAAGTGAAGGTCAGAATATTTCCAACACTCAGGGAGAACAGTCAAATGCGCTCTGAATTCATTGGGCCACATCTTTAACCAGTTCACTCTAAAAATCAGAAGGTATGCAACATTCAATAACTCACCTCTTGAAATTATGTCTGCACTGTACTTCATTGTGCCATTTGCTCTGGGTGAGAATTGAATGTCCTGTATGTCTATATCTGATTTACTTTATCATGTCGTAATGAATAAGGCATTTTGATATATCCCTTTGACTAATACCTGAAGGTTTCCTACTGCTAAATGAGACCTGTTGGACTATAATGACATGACTGAATGTGCTGTTAACTTCTCTTGTTGCTCAACGGCAGTTCAAACTGATCTGAGATAGCTGTACTACTACAAAGAAATGTGTTCCATGATACCTTCCCTGTGATTCGTATCTAACAATCCAAAACAGGATTTAATAAGTCTTTGACAGCAGAAAAAAAATTCCCATGCCAGCAAGACAGAACTTTCAAACTTCTTTCCCTTTGCTCTCCCAGACATTCACAAAAGAACAAACCTGGGAAGAAACCATACCAGATTGAAACACTCACTCAATTTACCCTGGGAGTTTTAAAGACTTCCTGGGCTGTAATCTCTCCTTTGTATGACTTTATTCCTTTATAGAGATGGTCATGTCTAACAAAAAGGATTCACTGCTACTGCCACTCAGCTTTCTGAACCTCCACTTGAAGCCATTCTCCCTAATGCAGCTGCAAAGGTTCAGATGTCAGCAGCTGCTTCTTGCTGCACAATATCTGTATGTCTTGCATGTAAAAGAGCAGGTATTTATTCTACCCCAACAATCTAAACGCACATAAAATTTCCTACTGTTTTCTGACAAGAGACCCATCCATGATTGAAGAACAAGGCTGATGGTCTCATATCTCCTATTAGCTGCTGTTCAGGTAAAGAGAGATACCACACAGAAGGAGAGAGTAGGATATAACCTTTAACATTCTATTTTTAAATAAGAGAGAAGAGTCAATGACCTAGTATAGGTCATTGTATCGGTACTTAAAGTGATGAATGATTCCTGCCAAAATAATTTAGGCCCCTAAAGCTAGAAACAATATAAGAAAATTATTTTTTAAATGCACTTCAATTCTAGTACAACAATTCAACAGTACATATTTTGAAACACATTTAAGAGGATATGCAAGAATATTTGTGCTATTTAATCAGACATCAGTTTTCATTGCGTGCTGTTCAAAGACCAAGGAATTTGTTTCATTTTCTTTGAAGATTATAAAATAATGTAATCAGAAAGATAGCTGGATGGTAATTTTAATTATTCATTCATCCCATACATATTTATAAAGCACCTACCAAGTCACGACATTTTGTAGCAGCAGCAAACAAAACAGCAAATCAAAGATATACATACAGTGAGAGACTTTCTAGATTTAAATGTCTCAACACCGGTTTGTCTCATTCCTTTTTCTATACTCTATTTGCCTAATGCAAAGCCTTACACGCTGAAGGCACTCAATTAACGTCTGTTGAATACATTTATGGAGTAATTACTAAAAGCAAAGCATTGGTCGATATTTGATAGGTTTTCTCCATTGTCCAAAATCATGGAGCGAGGGGGTCCTTGGGTGGCTCAGTCGGTTAAGTGTCTGCCTTCGACTTAGGTTGTGATCCCAGGGTCCCCGCTTGGTGGGGAGCCTGCTTCTCCCTCTGCCTGCCCTGCATGCTCATGTTCCCTCTCTTGTGCTCTTTCTCTGTCAAATAAGTAAATAAAATCTAAAATCTAAAAATAAATAAATAAAATCATGGAGTGAGTTGTTTGACTCACTCATGGATTCCTTATTATTAGGTTCTTGCTTATCTTTCAAATGCAAAGCCACTTCCATCTGAATATAGGGACACTTTATTAGAAAACATATTTGAAGACAATTTCAGGGGTTGAGAAAAAAATTATTTTGGAGAAGTGGTTTCTTTGCCAAAATTTGGTATTTTGACAGGTCTTGATGGCTTATGAGGATAAGTATAGCAGAACATCTGATTATAAAACTGTCCTGGAAAGTCTGGGCATATGGTAAGAGCATTTTAGATTTTTACATTATCAAAAGGCAATGAGATTAAAATACAAGAGTGTAGATGCAGTCAGAATTCTTTCATATAAGTATTTCATTTGGCAAGTTATATCAGCAATTGGCAAATGGGAATATATACTTATAAGAATTATATGAAAAATGTACCCAAGACACCTGTATTAGTTCTTCTTCCCCCCTATCTAGATTAGAAGTTATTGAGGAAAAAGACTATGACTTACACCTATTTTCATATTCCTATTGGGGCTTAAGTACTTTGTGTCCTGTGTGATCAATAAATACATGTGTGTGTGTATGTGAGTGGGGGTGTGTGTATTTAATCCCACTGAAGATATGTCATAGAAGAAAGCTGATAATTAAAAGAAAAAGCAGCACACCTGTGAATGGCTATGTAACTGCCTTCATTTAGAAGCCTTTAAGCATGTTATTTGCTATTAAACAGTTAACATCAGTTTGAGCATAATTCCATGCATTTCTACAAATGGGAGGAATGATGTGACACCATTTCTCTTCCAAGATCTAATGGATTCTCTAATGCTGTGCAGTTGCCAATACAATTTGCACTGTAGGTATATAAAATCAGTAATTTAGTTAGCAAATGTAGGAACAGTTATATAGGCAATTCCATTTGTTTAAAAATATTTAAGTGTCTATCATGTACCCTGTGTTAGGTCCTTAGAGATTCAACAAACCCAAGATCTATGGTCCTTAGTTTCAAGGGGACTTTGGACTTGTGAGGAATAAACTCTGCTTGAAAATAGGAGGTGAGGGAAAGGAAAGAAGTCAGGGGTGAGTTCTCACTTCTTGGCTTGCCCATTGCCCATTTGGAAGACACTGCCACTTGCCAAAGGGGAAGCAGGGTTTTAGTGTAAAAGTAAGTTGACCAGAGATTTAATTTTAAATATGTAATAGGTTTCAGTTTCTTATTATGCATCCAAGTGGAGATACCAAGTAAACATCTGAATAAATGAGAAGAGAATATGGAGGGTGTTGGGGTTGGGAATAGATATCTGACTACATAGAGATAACATTTGAAGCCCAGTAACAAGTAGACCTCCAAGTCATTTTGTTTTATGCAATGGAAAAATGAAAGGGAAATTAAAAAAACAGTAGAAATATAAACCTGAAATGATTTTTCCCCCATCATGGTCCTCTCACTAACTAAAAACTTAAAATAAGGGAAGAAAGCAGTGACAGCTGTACCTATTGGCAGGAGCCATGCAGCCCTTTGCTCAATTGCCAGAATTATTTACTTTCTTCAAGTTCCTATGAGTTTAGAAGAAATACTTTTGGCTTTTGTTCAAAAATTCTTGCTGAATTAAAACAGATTTTTTAAAAGGTTGCTTGGTGTTTCAAAGATTTAAGGAATATCACTACTGTAGTTTCAGTTTCTTAAAGATGTTAGAAACTTGTAGGTTTGAGAATGCAGTAATTAATTCATCCTCTCTTATTTTTGTGAGCTAATTTTGAATGCATAAGACTTATTAAGGTTATTAAAAGAGTTTTAGTCTTATTCAATAAAGTATCAGGGTTGAATTCAATATGTTCACATTTCTACCCTCAAATCTTAAATCATCATTGACATTTTAAGCAATTTTGATTTAGCTTGAAAATTAAACTCCTTCATGACTCTACAGAAATGATATGAAGATTTCCACAGTTAAGGTGAAAAAAAAAGGTTAGGCAATTAAGCAGTAAACTTTAGGCAAAGGCAATATTTTAAGATGAATTATCTAAGTGACCATTCATTATTTATATTTGAACTGTATCTGAAATCTTTAATAATAATAATAACCAGGATATTCCTGTTTAATATTTTTAGTATTTTAATTATTTTTTCTATCAATAGACACATTTTTCTTTCAACCCCATCATGTTTTTATTTATTCACTCTCCAGTTGTTCTCATTTTTGAGTTCCATTTAAATAGCGTGTCTTAAATTTTTGGGAAGAAGAATTTGTAATGATTTCTATTCTGCTAAATTGAACATCTTTGACTCTCAGCATTCCAACAGAAACAAAAACACCATGTATTGTCTTTTATATTTCTTTTTAAATACATTGTATAACAAGATGTAGGCAAACTGTCAGGTTTCCACAGTCAGGTCAACTAAAAAGTTAAAAATTTTGGGTTGCAAATCTCTTACTCTTGTAAAAGTGAGATTTTTAAGAAACTAAGAGATGTGGAATAAGTTACACCCCCCCAAAATGATCAGTATTTTTGTCAATGGAAGATATCTGAACCAAATAAGGTATTATTCCTAATGTACACAGGAGGTTTGTGAATTACTATAGGTACTCATCCTCAGGTCTTTCTTTAAAATAGTAATGATTATTTAATTATGGTTCTATCATTTCCTGTTAGTGTATCTCCTTCTTTGGGAAGGATTCCATTTCGTTTTTGGCAATTATTATTTTTATTTGAATAGGAGTCAGTACCTAATGTTTTACTGAGAATAAGAAACTCCCCTGACTCATCTAGAACATACATATTATTTTATTTATTTTATTTTATTTGTTATTATGTTCAGTTAGCCAACATATAGTACATCATTCGTTTTTAATGTAGTATTCAACAATTCTTAGTTGCATATAACACTCAGTGTTCTTCACAATATGTGCCTTCCTTAATAACCATCACCCAACTATTCTATTCCCCCATCCCCATCCCTTCCGTAACCCTCAGTTTGTTCTCAGGAAACATACATATTATTTTATAAAGCTGAAAATCCCCATTGATCACAGCATCTTTAGGGTGTACATAGTGGCATAGTTTTATTAACCTAAGATAAAATCAGCTACACTGTAGTTATGTCCTTCCTGCCACCTTCTGCTAATTGCATCTGTCTAATCTATGCATCCTTTATCTTCAGACAGGCCTAATGCAAAGAGGCAACTTCTCAGTGTTAGATCTTTACCTTTATCAACCAGCTGGTTATTTGGCTAGAACTAAGCTACAGAAAGAGGATAAACTCTTGAGATATGGCTATGGTGTGGAGGGGTTCAATTTATTCTTTCATTAAACATGTATTTTAACAAACTTTCTTTTTTTAAAGATTTTATTTATTTATTTGAGAGAGAGAGAACGAGAGCAGGCAGGAGAGGCAGAGAGAGAGGGTGAAGCAGACTCCCCACTGGCAGGGAGCCAGATGTGGGGCTCAATCCCAGGACCCTGGGATCATGACTTGAGCTGAAGTTAGATGCTCAACCAGCTGAGCCACCCAGGCACACTTAGAAAATTTTCATGCAAAGCTGTAAAGGTAGAAGATTCAACATTGTTAAGATACCAGTTCTTCCTAACTCGATCTATAGTTTCAATACAATCCCAGTCAAAATCCCAGCAAGTTATCTTATGTTATTTTGTATGTTGACAAACCAATTCTAATGATTAGGTGAAGAGGTAATAGAACCAGAGTCACCAACACAATATTAAAGGAGAATAACAAAAGCAGAGGACTGACACTACCTGACTTCAAGACTTACCATAATGCTATAGTAAACAAGAGAGTGTGATACTGGCAAAAGAAAAATAGATCAATGGAAGAGAATAGAGAGCCCAGAAATAGACCCACTTAAATATAGTCAACTGATCTTTGACAAAGGAGCAAAGACAGTACAACGGAGCAAAGATCATCTTTTCAACAAATGTTGCTGGAGCAACTGGATATCCATATGCAAAATATGACTTTAGACACAGACTTACACTCTTCATAAAATCGATCTCAAACCTAAATGTAAAATGCAAAATTACAAAACTAGAAAGTAACATAGGAGAAAACCTATGTGACATTGTGGACATACAACACCAAAGGCATAAAGGCACAATCCATGGAGAAAATAATTGATAAACTGGACCTCATTAAAATTAAAAGCTCCTGCTCTGCAAAAGACAGTATCAAGAGAGGTAAAAGGCAAGTCACAGAATGGGAGAAAACATCTGCAATAGATATATTTGATAGAACTAGTATCTAAAATATACAAAGAACTCTTAAAACTCAACAACAAGAGAACAACCCAATTAAAAAACAGGCAAAAGATCTGAATAGACACATCATTAAAGAAGACATACAGATGGCAGATAAGCATATGAAAAGATGTTCAACATCACATGTCATTAGGGAATTGCAAATCAAAACAAGAAAATATCACAATGCATCTATTTCAATGGCTCAAATCCAGAACCTTGGCAACACCAAATGCTGGTGAGGAGTGTGGAACAACTGGAAATCTTATTCAATGCTAGTGGGCATGTAAAAATGGTACAGCTACTTTCAAAGACAGTTTGAGAATTTCTTACAAAATTAAACATACCCATAGCATATGATTCAGCAATCACTCTCCTTACAAATGACTTCAGGATTTTTTCAGGATCTTTTTTACTCTTAGAATTTATAACTGATATACTTGTATTTGATTTTTACTGATAATTTTTGTGTAGTTTTAGGGATTACTATCCCATGAGTAGTGGTCCAGTAAAAGAAATCACTTCTTTTTTATTATTATTTTTTTATTTTTTAAAATTTTTTTTAAAAGATTTTATTTATTTATTTAACAGAGAGAGAGAGATCACAAGCAGGCAGAGAGAGAAGGGGAAGCAGGCCCTCGAGGGCCTGATGCAGGACTCGATCCCAGGAACCTGAGATCATGACCTGAGCCGAAGGCAGAGGCTTTAACCCACTGAGCCACCCAGGCACCCCAATCACTTCTTTTTTAAACACCTACTACATTCCAGATACTGGGCGGATATGTTTTACATATCTTTCACCTTCACAATAACCTATAGGTAACTGCTTTTCATCCCAATTAACAAATCAAGAAAAGAAAGTTAGGCATTTACACTACTTGCCAATGATAATATATGATGGTACTTGAATCCTAACATCTTCATCCACAGCACAATGCTCATTTTCATTTTTCTTATCATTGTAATATACATATAATAGCTCAACTCTGCCAGGGTATCTGTCAAGTTCTTCACATGAATTACCTCTTTTAATACCATCATAACACACTGAGATGGTTAATATAATTATCCATGTTTTCAGAGAGGTTGAGTATATTTCTTTTGTTGTTGCGGTAAAGTATGTACATCATAATATTTACCATTTTAACCATTTTTAAGTTTATAGTTCAGTGAATTAATTATACTCACATTGTTGTGTAATCATCACCAGTATTCATCTCCAGATCTTTTTAACATTCCCAAACTGAAGTACAGTGGATTTTAGTAATGGGAATATTATATGGTCCTTCTCTATTTATGGCTGACTAAATTTAAAATAATAATAATAATAATAATAATAAATGTTTTAATGTGGGTCACAAGGTTCTGCTTTGTCTAATTCCTGCTTGCTTATTACATGATTTTCTATGTCTAACTCATGTATTTCTCAGAGTGGAACCTAAACATTCCTTAGAGAAGCTGTCTCTCAATCCACAAGTGTAATATGGTTTTCCTATTGCACTTTCATAGTTCCCTGTGCCTTTCCTTCATTTCAAATATTACATTTTATGATTAAGCAGTTATCAGTGCATGATGCCCTCATTGGTCTATAAGCTTCAAAAGGGAAAGCTCCAGAAGCTACCACATGCTTTTACACAGGAAATGCTGAATGAACACTTTTTAAACCCTTGAATGGATAAATTAACAAGTGCCTTGAGAGTATAATTATTTCATTGACTTAAAAATAATAATTATGTAATATTGTACAACACCTGAAGGGATAAACTGAAGAGACGGAAAAAAAGGACAGACATACCTGTTACCCTGTTCTCTTTCCTCAATCACATTCTAATTGTACCGTCACATTTAACCGTCTTGGTAATTTCATTTTGTTTTAAATCACTCATGGCATCCACTATCTTTGTCTTTTCCTCTTCACATTGTGGCTAAAATCCAATTAGTGAGGGTCGGTGATTTCAATTACAAGTCTAGCCACTTCTCGTCAACCTTTTAAAGAATCTCCTTAGTTTATTTGTAAATAAATTCGGTGAACAGATGGAAAGTGAATTTCCTAAGATAGCAGACTGAACACTTACAGATAATAACTTGAGAAGGGAATGTTCAATGCTTTAATTTTTTTTATCTCCATTCAAAATACTTTCAAGGATTTGCAACGACTGGCTCCATGAAGAAACTGATTTGCTGGTCTAGGGCTGTCTACCTACTGGCATGCTATTGTGAGGAAAAGTGAGAGGCAGTTGGGGGAGTGAGGTTTGTTCTCGGTCCACAAGAGTGGGCATCTCTCACATTGTTCAACCTCGTTTTGTTTGTGGAGAGCCACCCAGGTGGCCAGACTCCTAGTCTGTATACGGAACTGATAAAGTGCTCCTATAGACATTGAACCTGTTGTCTTCCCTAGCAATAAGGTAATAGAAATGTGCAAAGAATAATTGCTGGCAAAAGAACAAATAAAGAAACACACACAAGCATATTTGTTTATTTTTCATTTAAGCACATTTCTATAAATACCTAATCTTTAGTCTAGAATAAACAACCACAAGTTAAGATTGCAAACCATAACCCAATTTATTCCTATGCTTCTTAGAAGCCATGGGTGACTAATTTGTAACTTGAATTGTGTCTTCAATATTGCCTTTTAACACTCAAAATATTGTTTTTTAATATTTAAACTAATATATCTATAAAGAGTCTTTTTTAATAACGTGTAGGTTATTTTAACAGATTTCTATGGAAAAGTAATAACTGATTTTTTTGAATGTGGATAATTTTTAAAATATGAATACATTAAGGAAATTGATAATACAATCAGAGTTACTTTCAAATTTAAAAAGTCTGTAATAGAGAATAAAAACATTTAAATCGTCATGAAGTAAAATTAATAAGAATATAAATAAGGTTTATTATCACCATAAATTAGGACTAATGATTCTCAACCTTTTATGGCTATGAACTCTTTCTGATAATCTAATGAAAGCTATTTAAAATCTTCTCCAAATAATGCAAACCCACACATAACATTTGATAGATACTATGTGAAGACCATGAACGAGTTTTAAAGTTCGGTATGGACAGGGCCTATGGCTGTGCTGTCTGTTGGTTTATCCCGGTTTATCGAGTGCTTTTCATGGAAACCGAAACATGGAAAACAGCCACTGAATATTTGTTAAATACATGAACTCAGCGTTATTCTGGAAGCTTATGCAAATACAGTACAAAATGAAGTAAAAACTCGGATTTTAAACAATTAGGAAAGAGGAGGCAAAACTATTATTTGCATACTATGTGATTATACACAAGAATAGGAAAGAAAATGAATTTAAATAAAAAATTAGAATTAAAAGCAAAGTGGCTATACAGAAGATAAGTATAAACGAAACAATGGTTTTCTTGTGTATTAACAATAAATACTGAAAAATAAGAAAAATAAAGCCTTTACGTACAATATTAACTACAATTATCTAGTAGCACTCTGAATAAATAGTGTGAAAAAATTTTAAAAACTGTAATTATTTACTGATATATCTAAAAACAACATTGAAAAATTGCACAAATACAGCTTTTTCCTTGGTAAGAAGACTCAATATTATTTTTTCTAAAGCATCATACTTGCAATCAAAATCGAAATGGGATCTCTCTAAACTTGACAGAATAGGTCTCAATTTCATTAGAGGATAAAAATGGATGAAAGGACATTAAGAACATTTTAAAACAAATAATGACTCATGCTAGCAACACACTTACCACTAACTACTTTACAAATACTTAATCCTCACAGTAAACCTCTGAGCCAAATGACATAAATATCTCAATTTTACAGATAGAGAAATTAAAAAACAAATATGTAAAGCAATTTACCCAAGGTCATATAGTTAATTAGTTTGGATGCTGACATTTATATCCACAGAGTTCAGCTCTAGAGTTCATGTGCTTAAATACTGTGCCAAATTCTTTCCCAAGATTAATAAAATGAGAAAGATCCCAGCAGATAAAAAACCATAAAAGAAAGCTCCATAAATTAAAGTGTGATGTTTGGAGCACCTGGGTGGCTCAGTTGTTAGGCATCTGCCTTTGGCTCAGGTAATGATCCCAGGGTCCTGGGATCAACCCCGCATCAGGCTCCCTACTCAGCAGGAAGCCTGCTTCTCCCTCTCCCACTCCCCCTGCTTGTATTCCCTCTCTCGCTGTGTCTCTCTCTGTCAAGTAAATAAATAAATCTTTAAAAAATAAATAAATAAAGTGTGATATTCTTCCAAGAATAAACAGATGCAATAATAGGTAACATTTCCTGGGCATTTACTATGTGCCATATACTTTAGATATATTATGTTGTTTACCCTTCACAATTACCCTATGATACAGACTCTTTCCTTGTGTTCATTTGAGAGATGACATAACTGAGGCACATAGATTAAGCAATTTGCCCAAGGTGTTATTTCATAGGGGAACTGAGATTTGAACCCAGTCAATATACACTCAGATAAATTAAAGGTTGAAATGTAAAAGTCAAACCCACTAAAGAAAAGCTACTAAGGAAAGGAAAAACATGTACCAATCTCTGAATAAAAGAAAACACAAAGGAGAATTTTTTAAATGTATATACTAAAAATTATTAATGAATTTAAAAGTTAAAATATAAACTGGGGGAAAGCTTCAAAAAGCTTAAATACATAGTTCTATGGAGCTCACAGCAAGATATGAAAAAAATATTAAGATCACAATTGATACATTGATAAAAGACATGATTAGATACATGAAAGAAAAAATGAATGATTAAAAATAAACAAAAAATGCAAGTTTTAAGAAATGCTATGTATGTTTAATTTGATCAAATTTTCACAGCATTAAAATTAATATTCATTGCTAGTATGGATGCAATGCTTAATATTTTCTAATATCACTACAAGAAGCAGTAACCAAGGCAATCTTTTGAGAAAATAATTTAGTAATATGCATTAGAGGTTTTTAAAAAGCTCAGACATTTTGATACAGTGATTCTCCATAAGAACTCTATTCTAATGAAATAAATGTAGTTATTTAGATTACAGTACAGTAAAATGATAAAATATGAGGGAGGCCTTAAAATTATGCATCATAATAATCAGAATCATAATCACAAAAAAACTTTACTATTATGTAAAAAAGCATGACTAAATATAATAGATTATGACCTCAAAATGTTCATAATTGAATAGAATATAGGAAGGGAGAAAAGAGAAGAAAAAATATTGGCAGTAAAACTAAGACAAAGTTTTAGAAATACATCAAGGTGCATAATAAATTACAATAAATATAAATGGCTTAAACTAATTTATCTGCTAGAGGTCAGAATTTCAAAACTTAAAAAAAACTTTACAAGCTTTTAGGTAGCATTACTGAGTATCTAGAAGAAATAAAATTGTGAAGTAATAATACCAAATATGGTTATTTCTGTGTGGCATTATAGATGATCTCTATTATCTTCTTTATATTTTCTACAATCCAAATTTTCCTGTAATTAAGGATACATTAATAGAAAATAATTAAAGCAAAAATTAAAATGAGTTTATTTTTATGTTTTTGTGTACTTCCTTTAAAAATGATTACTTTGACAAAATATCATTATAGGCTTACAACTTTATCCTTGCTAAAATAAATAACAGAATATGTGGAAGTTTGAGTGCAAAAAAAAAAACTTTTTAAAATTAAGTTCTTTAAGTAACCCAATAACAGATTGTCTCTGGGTACAGCTTAATAGATTATTTCCTATTTTCTATATCAGAACATGCTACAGCTACAAATTTTTGTTGTAGGATGGAAATCAGCTTCATCTTCAAACTGTGTTTCATAGCATCATCCTTAAAGCCAGAGTGTCTTCTTTAATATCAATCACTCATATCTGTGGAGAATGCTTAAAAACATCTGTCTTCTCTTGTGAATAAACAATGTGAATTGGGCTAGCAGGAAGTTGCAAAGGAAGAAAAGGAATATCAGTTCTATAATGACTAGAGTTATTTGCTTCGGAACACTATGATGCCTGTGCTTTAAGTTTGGACTGAAAAAGAACAGATACCATAACTATATCATCCTTATTTTCTCAAGACCAGAAATAATTAGGAAGTGAATCTAAGGAATACTTTTAACTTAGAAGATCAGACTTCTCATTAGATGAGTCATTCTCTACCTTGAATGAAAATACCTGGGACTATTTTAAAACATACCCATGTCCTATGAGGAACTTGAGGGACAGGGTAGGGGGTTGTGGGGGGTAGGGAGGGAAAAATAATGAAACAAGATCGGATCAGGAAGGAGACAAACCATAAGAGACTCCTGATCTCACAAAACAAACTGAGGGTTACCGGGGGTTGGCAGGGTAGGATAGGGTGGATGGGTTATGGACACTGGGGAGGGTTTGTGCTATGGTGAGTGCTGTGAAAGGTGTAAGCCTGATGATTCACAGACCTGTACCCCTGAGGCAAAAACAAAACAAACAAACAAAAAACAAAAAACAAAAACAAAAACAACAAAACAAAAACAAAAACAAAAACAAAAAACATACCCATGTCCGAGTTGAAAACCCCAGTTATTCTGTCTGGAGTGATGATTAAAACTCCTCAGGTGATGGTAACATATGGCCTGAATTGAAAACCACTGCATTGTTAGTGTCCCAGTACTGTCTTTGTTTCCCTCACAGTATTGTTGCAAGTAGGTAGTAAGTGATAGCTAGTTTCTGGAATAAATTAATAAATGATCTTCAGGAACATCTTAAATATACTAATTTATACATAGGTTTGCTATAATCAGTCAAATGTAAAGTTTAAATAATGATACCATACGAACCCAAAATGAAAAGTCAAAACCTTGAAAATGTATTTTACCATAAACTATGTTACTTATACTCAATAATGACTCTGTTAAAAAGGATTTTATATGTACATGTGTGTTGATATTTGTATGTCCTTCAGAAGGGTGTGTATATCACATGGGCTTATTGAAGGTGGAATACTATTTTGAGCTCTAACATACCACAAAGAATGACACAGACCTTATGGGTGAGCAACAGGTGAAAAAAATCACATAAAAATGTGTCCTCTAAAAGGGCCAGTCCCTATGACCCTAGAAAAGGGAATAAAGTTTTCATATCACTCAGTTTTCTGTGTTACACATTCCAGAGAGTATATAAAGAATTCTCTAGGAGAGTGAATCTGAAAGCAAAAATAATCTAGGACAATAAAAAAAAAAAAACCTTCAAAAATAATCTAGGACATATACCATTTATTTTCAGTCTTCAAGGCCTTATAATTATCTACTTTTATTTTTCTTAATGAGATGTTTCCTCTTGTGTGTAATAGTCTTTGTTTTGGTTTTTTTTTTCTTTCAGAGATTTTATTTATTTATTTGAGAGCGCACAGAGGGAGAGGGAGAGGGAGAAGCAAACTCCCTGCTGAGGATGGAAACCCGATGCCAGGCTCCATCCCAGGGCCCTGAGACCACGACCTGAGCCAAGGGTAGTTGCTTAACTGACTGAGCCACCCAGGCACCCCCTGTGTAACAGTCTTTGAATCAAATTTTAAAAAGGCACAAATAAACTGATGAGATTTATTTAACTCCTATGTCTAAATAATCAGAGTGAATCACTAATAGATTTTAAAGTATTTTAAAATACTTGCTAGTTCAACTTTTTCTGCAAATAACTATCTGTATACCTACTTGCCTGATACTTACTTAGCTCTTTTGTTGACTTATCCAATCATAATCAAGGTTAATTCTTGGAAAATTGAGAAGTAATCCAAATTTATCTTGGGTTATTTTTGCTCTACCTCAATGTATCTTTCTTGTCCCTGTGCCCTTTCTCTCTCACCACCCATTGTAATAAGGCTCCTATCTCCTCTCTCTTCCCCACAAAAAATTATTTTCTAATCATTCACAGTAAGTTATAAATGCCACAAAGATCATTTCACAGAGCAGTGTGAGCAAGAAGAGGGAAGAATGCCCCCTGACCAAACAAAGCCCATGCACCACTCCATCCACCCCCCGTATCCCACCCAGTGCTTAAGTCCTGGTGCTGTTGCCACCATACCCCAGAGAAAGGCTGAAGGGGATGCTAAAGGAGATAAAACTGAGGATAAGCCACAGAGAAGATCTGCAAGGTTATCTGCTAAACCTGCTCCTCCAAAGCCAGAGCCCAAGCCTAAAAAGGCCCCTGCAAAGAAGGGAGAGAAGGTACCCAAAGGGAAAAAGGGAAAAGCTGATGCTGGCATGGATGGGAATAACCCTACAGATAACAGAGATGTCACGACAGACCAGGCACAGAGAGCTGAAGGTGCTGGAGATGCCAAGTGAAGTGTTGCATTTTTGATAACTGTGTCCTTCTGGTGACTGTACACTTTGAAATACTATTTTTTATCAAGTTTTATAAAAATGCAGACTTTTGCTTTACTTGTTTTTTAGGTTATCTTTTTAGCACACAGAACTCTTCATTGTTTTGGGGGGGATGGCATATGTCACTAATAGAACATCTTCAAAACTAGACTGATACAAGGGAAAAACACCTTTCCCATCTGGTTTTGAGAAACTTCCTCGTGGTTCCCAGGAGGAAGGATTCCTTGATGTGGACACACAGTTACGTTGGCACAACCACTTTCGTGGTGTGGAAAAACCAAAATTCATTTTTTATGTCCTCTTCTCTCTGCCTTCAACAGAGAGACTTGACTCCCTCAAACCCAGAGACCTGTCGGAGCCTGACCCCCAAGAAATGGTTCCCAGCTGGTCAGGTAATCTGGACTTTACAGAGTCACCATGGAGGTGGCATCCCTCAAGAGTTCCTTTCTTAGGTTGTGGATTTTCAGGTTGATAATTCTGCCTTTTTCATTTCATTTCCTGAAAGTCAGGGTCAGCTTGTAAAAAGCCGTCAAACAACATGCTAAATGTGAACCGTCGACTCTCACTCTAAACTTTTCCCTGTTCAGATTACCACATGAAAACTTCATGGGGGTTTACAATGGCTTTCTAATGTTGGCAATCCACTGAAGAAGGGAATTTGAAAGTTGTTGTATACCATTAACAATCATGCGCCCATGTACTGCCTGAAATACCATGACTGTTTATGAAAAGTATCTTTAATAAAGCTGGACACAGTTTGGCTTGGAAAAAATCACTTCACATATTCAAAAATAAGTGACATTTTGCAAAGGAGGCAAATGGTCTAAACTGAATATACAGAACACAATTCCATTTTTCCTCAGCAACAAATACCTGATATGTGAAATTAAGTTCATCAAATTTTACTTTCTAATCAGACTCCATTAATCAGAATTCAAATTGGGCAAAATTTGGACAAAATGGTATACAATAATTACATACTCAAGGTCTATATGAATGAGTGTGGTAATATCTACACACAATGCTACCAAACTAGTAACTGTGAAACTCTTATGTTATCTATTTTTGATTTCCTGGTTACTTTTTTAAATTAACATATAATATATTATTTATTTCAGGGGTACAGGTCTGTGATTCATCAGTCTTACACAATACCCAGTGCTCACCATAACACATACCCTCCCCAATGTCCATCCCCCAGCCACCCCATCCCTCGGACTCCCCTCCCCTCCAGCAACCCTCAGTTTGTTTCCTGAGATTAAGAGTCCTTTATGGTTTGTCTCCCTCTCTGGTTTTGCCTTGTTTCATTTTTCCCTCCCTTCCCCTATGATCCTCTGCCTTGTTTCTCAAATTCCTCATATCAGTGAGATCATACGATAATTGTCTTTCTCTGGTTGACTTATTTCACTTAGCATAATACCCTCTAGTTCCATCCATATCATTGCAAATGGCAAGATTCCAGTTTTTTGATGGCTAAATAGTATTCTATTGTGTGTATATATATACCACATCTTCTTTATCCATTCATCTGTTGATGGACATCTAGGCTCTTTCCATAGTTTGGCTATTGTGGACATTGCTACTCTAAACATTTGGGTCCACGTGCTCCTTTGGATTACTACATTTGTATCTTAGGGTAAATACCCAGTAGTGCAATTGCTGGGTCGTAGGGTATCTCTATGAATGACCCATTTTTGTAAGAAATTGGCTATAGCCATGGTTTACAAAATAGAGGTCCTATAGGGTGTTTAAAAATGTTTAAGTGAACCCCAACCACATTATTTCTCAGATTTAAGTACATATTAAATAGATCTCTTAGGTATTTATTTTGGTGTAGAGGTACTATGAATAAAAATGACTGAGATATTAAGGGTGATGTAATTTGGGAATCTCTGGGCAATAGTATAACTGTAAATCACGTGTAACCATGAAAATACCTAATACTGAAATAGCTAATGGATCATCAAGCTCATCATCATCATCACCACCAACAATAGTTAATTAATCAACAAGTTCTACCAAGGTAACCTTGAAAACTTTTGCTCTTTCCATTTCGATTTATGTAGATCAAATTCATACAATTTATAGCTATAGTATTTAGTATCCTGTCACTAGGTTTTCTTTCTTCCAATCCATTTTATATAATTCTGTCATATAACAACCTTAAATAAATGTTTGGGTTGATTTCAGCTTCCAAAATCCACATTGCACTTGGTGTACTCTGTCTCTGTCTTTCTCTGTCCATAATACAAAAAAAAGTTTCCTCTGGGAAACACCCTTGCCTCAATTCTTACTTATGTGAATATGAGGAATAATATATAGGTTCTATGCCCATCCAGTCATAAATTTAAATTATTAAATTATTTTATCTATGGGAGTTATGGTTCAGGGATAGTTTTGTGATCCATACCTGGTAAATCTGTATAATTTCATTCCTTTAGCCACAATAATTGGCTCAGAGATGAGTTTGTGACTCTAGAAGTTTCGAGCATAAAATATAGTAACTTTATTCAGGAGTCAACAGAAATTTGTCTCTTTTTTTTTCCTGGACTTAATCCTAGGATATAAGCCTAGAACTGAAGGAAAGTAACATATGGAGCCTAGGATTAAAAACAGTTCAGAGGAAGATAAAAACCAATTCCTTATATCATCTGTACTCCCAACTACAGATGGGAATATCCCAAGATAGTCCCAAAGCCCTCTTTACTAAACTTTTCAGTGATATGTACTTTCTTTAGTCAGCTATAGTTGGGCTATCTGAAAATGATCAGCAAAGGAGTTTTAAGTGAGGCACAGTCTTTCACTATGTCATTTACTTGCTTAGAAGTAAATTCTTTTTTGCCCAGAACACCAATTGCACATATCCTACCTAGTGACTAAAATCTGTCTTTTCCAAAACTTTCACTTCTATATCATTTAAACAAAAGTTTGTCTGTACCCTACATTCCAGCCAGGCAATTTACCACTACTGAAAACATGGCTTTGCTTTACTTAGTAAATTTATTTGTTTCTACTTACAAAGAAAGGAGGAAATCTATTCATCCATAGAAATTCAGCAAAAGATAAACTTCTTTCTAAAAAAAACTTCCTAAATCATTGAACTCACAATGACCTTTCGACCTCCAATACCTAGTGTGTATTAGATTTCTTAATACTCAACAAAGAGTTGCTGAATGAATACATATTCTTAGTATGTATCAGCTAAATAATTAGCCTTTTCTTTATTGCTATTCTGTCTTATTTCTCTATTGATAATATTTTGTTTATATTTATCACCCCAAGCAAATTGCTCCCAAAAAGAACACTTGTATTATAATACACCATATTCCTTATGACAATCAGCACCAAATTCCCTGAAACAAAGTATTATTATAGATATTTTTATAATTTATATTTAGCTTACTCAATAATGTTAATTATTTTCATATAGCATACAATTATCGCTAAAAACTACTTGCTTCTAAAGAGTTAGCTATTTTTTACTTGTCACAAATCTGTAAGTGTACAGCAAATTATAAACAATGAAATAAACTTGCACTCAAGCTAAAAGTCACAATATATGTAGGATTGATTATAGTGAAAAACTTAGGTATCTCTATGATCTTATTCTCTCTTATTACAGAAAATTGTATTTTACTCCTATACACTGGAAATCAAGAACAAGACTGAGAGGATTTTCTTATTCCAGCCTTCAGTAAGTTTTTCCATTTCTTTCCTGTTTCCGAACACATATGTCTTGCTATTTTGTGGTGATAGTATTAGTTCCTTCTTCAATCCTAATCTTCTCACTTCTTTCCTGATTTTACTCCTCTTGTTCCTAATCTTTATCACTTGATCCATTTGGGATAACATGTAAGAAAGGACAGAGAAAAAGAGGACCACTTTGGGTGCAGTTTAAAATGCTTCAGTTAATTTCTTCTCGGGAATCACATCTCTTGTATTTCTTCAAGCACCAAGATCTTTGTTGTTTTCTGATTTATTTATTTTACTAAACTAAGGGATTCTAGAGAACATATACCAAAGAAATGGACTTTTCTTTATTGTAGGAGGGATAGAGAAAAATCTTCTGGAGTACTAGTAAGTAAATACTGGTTAGAAAATTACTCTTCCAAGAGAGATGCTGATGAATATTCTATAAGGAAAGGACAAACTGTGCTGTGTATAATATTTGACAAATGATTTAATATATGTAATCAAGGTCATCATAATGCTTCGAAATCTCAACTTGAAGAACCATGACATTGATTTAGCTCTTGCACATGAGCCACCTCCAAGGCATAGCTTAGTTACTAATCAATCTCTTAATAAATCAAGGCAGGGAGATATGACCCCACTGCCCCTCAGACTCTGCAGTCATGTTGACTTTATTTCCATAATATTATTAATTTTCCATGGAATTAAAAAATTAATCCAAAACATCTCACAAGAAGCTAGTGTAAACAGATCTAATTAACACATGGAAAGTGCCTTAATCATGTCAACCTCCTGAAGATTAAGATGATCCCTTCCTTTGAAAAGAAACATTTTCAAATATGTTTAGGTTTCTTACTTTGATTCTTCCACACACACACAAAAATTCTAGAGTAAAAACCAAAGTTCTATGAAAATTTACTTAAAAAATTACTGCAAGATGTTGTGGTTGCATTTGTTAATTAAACATGAGTCTATGTAATTGACCATACATACCATTTTGGGTGTTAACCTAGAACAGTTACTGAATGCACAGTAGCAATTGCAAAAATCCTCAAGGTATAAACTTTAAAAGTTGAGTAGAAAATGCTTACTAAATATCTCTGATTAGAAGAGTTAAAATGGCAGAGGAGCAGGGGGACTCTAAGTTTGTCTTGTCATCCAAATATAGCTAGATAGTTACCAAATCAATGGTCTGAGGACTCCCAGAAGAACAGGTGGTGTCTAAATGCTGCACTGTTCCCAAGAATAGGAGCATGGAAGCTGGCTGGGAACACTAAGTCTAGGTGCCAGCTTTCTGCTCTGTATTGCCATAAACTGAGAACCACCGTGGGGTCGTGCAACTGCTTTGCTGGGAAGAGGTTCAACAAATATCAGAAGCACGGTGAGACACTCCCTGGTAGAAAGGTGGGGGTGTGTGCTACCCCCTAAAGTTTGGAGTTTTGAAACTCAGTCATGTGCCTGACATAAAAAACCTGGAACATGGGCAGGGAGAATACAGGGCTCTGAAGGAAACCGGGGAGAGAAGAGTGATTGAGTGTTCTTCTGTGAGGGCTCACTGAAAAATGGAGGGCACAAATTTTCAGCTCCAGGGCTAGAGAGAAGTGCACTGCCAGATTCATCCCATCCATTAGCGTCAAAAGCTTTCAGGAAACAGCCTAGTGGAGTCCAGAGCTGCTTATACCAAACCTGCTTCCCTGTACACCGGGGGCGCATTTTGACTAGAGCAAGTCCACCTGAGAATCAGTGCAACTGGTCCTTTCCCCCAGAGACCAGTACAAACAACACACTCGTGTCAAGTTTATTGATCATAGAGGGCTACAAAGCTTCAGCTCTAGGGGAGAATAGTATCTAACCTCCTTTGTATTTTTATTCTTTATTTATTATTATTTTTTTTCATTTACTTTTTTAAATTTTTTTATTTTTAATTTTTATTTTATATATGATTTAATTTTTATTTTTGTTTCCTTTCATTGTATTTTATTTTATATATATAATATTTACATAAATATATATATTTTTTTTTTCCTTTCATTCTTATTTTGGGATCTAGCTTTTTTAACAAGCAGACAAAACACACCCAGGATCTAGTTTTTTATTGTTGTTGTTCTTGTTTGTTTGTTTTTCTTTTTCTTTCTTCTTTTCTTTTCTGGACAAAATGACAAGATGGAGGAATTTACCCCAAAAGAAAAAAAGGAAGTAGTACTCACAGCCAGGGATTTAATCAATACAGATATAAGTAAGATGTCTGAACTAGAATTTAAAATAACAATTTTAAAGACACTAGCTGGTCTTGAAAAAGCATAGAAGCATAGAAAACTCTAGAGAATCACTTACTGCAGAGACAAAAGAACTAAAATCTAGTCAGGCCAAAATTAAAAATGCTATAACCAAGAGGCAGTCCCAAGTGAAGGCCATAAAAACAAGGATGGACAATGCCAAGGAGTGAATCAGTGGTATAAAAGATAAAATTATGTAAAATAATGTAAAAAATTATGTAAAATAATGAAGCTGAAAAGAAGAAAAGAAAATTATTCGATCAGAAAGGTAGACTTAGGGAAATCTGAGGTTCCATACAATGAAATAATATCCAAATCATGAGAGTCCCAGAGGAAGAGCGGGAAAAGGGGGCAGAAAGTTTATTTTAACAAATAATAGCTAAGAACTTCCCTAATCTGAAGAAGGAAACAGGCATTCAAGTCCAAGAGGCAGAGAGAACTCCCCTTAAAATCAACAAAAACAGGGCGCCTGGGTGGCTCAGTGGGTTAAAGCCGCTGCCTTCGGCTCAGGTCATGATCCCAGGGTCCTGGGATCGAGGCCCACATCGGGCTCTCTGCTCGGCAGGGAGCCTGCTTCCTCCTCTCTCTCTGCCTGCCTCTCTGCCTAGCTGTAATCTGATCTCTCTCTCTGTGTCAAATAAATAAATAAAATCTTTAAAAAAAATCAACAAAAACAGGTCAAAATCATGACATATCATAGTGAAACTTGCAAAAACAAAGATAAAGAGAGAATTCTGAAAGCAGCTTAGGAGAAAAGGTGCTTAACCTGCAAGGGTAGACACATAAGGCTGGCAGCAGACCTGTCCAGAGACTTGGCAGGCCAGACAGGACTGGCATGATATATTCAACATGCTAAATGGGAAAAATATGCAGCCAAGAATACTTTATCCAGCAAGGCTATCATTCAGAATAGAAGGAAAGAGAAAGAGTTTCCAAGACAAACAAAAACTAAAGTTGTTCATGAACACTAAAACTGCCATGCAAGAAATATTAACAGGGAACCTTTGAGCAGAAAGTGAAGCCAAAAGTAACAAAGACTAGAAAGAAAGAGACAATATAGGGAAACAGTGACTTCACAGGTAATACAATGGGACTAAATTCATATCCTTCAATAATTACTCTGAATGTTAATGGACTAAATGCTCCAATCAAAAGACTTAGGGCATCAGAATGGATAGAAAAAAAGAAGACCCACTGATATGCTGCCTTAAAGGCCTCATTTTAGACTGAAAGGCACCTCCAAACTGAAAGTGAGGGAGGGGATGAAGAATAACTTATCATGCTAATGGTAATCCAAAGAAAGCTGGAGTAGCCATCCTTATATCAGACAAACTAGATATTATAAAACAGATGCTATAATAAGAGACGAAAGAGGAACTATATCATAATAAAGGGGTCTATCCGACAAGAAGAGCCACCTATTGTAAGTATTAATGACCTAACTTGGAAGCAGCCAAATATATAAATCAGTTAATAACAAAATTTAAAAAACTCTTTGATAATAAAAGGAACCCAATGGAGAGCTTGATGCCAGGACCCCGGGATCTGCCCCAAAGGCAGATGCTTAACTAACTGCATCCCAACTACAAAACATTTAAGTATGAAATAACATTTATTTTTTTGAAACTATTCCAAAAATCAGAAATGGAAGGCAAACTTCCAAACTCATTCTATGAGGCCAGCATTACCTGGATCCCTAAACTAGACACCACTAAAAAGGAGAATTACAGGTCATGGGTGCAAAAATTCTCAACAAGACACTAGGTTATTGGATCCAACAGTACATTAAAGGGATTTCTGGGGTGTCTGGGTGGCTCAGATGGTTGAGTGTCTGCCTTTGGCTCAGGTCATGATCTCCAGGTACTGGGATTGAGCCCCATGTTTGGCTCCCAGCTCAGCAGGAATCTGCTTCTCCCTCTCCCTCTATCTCTCCCTCTGCTTATATGCTCTCTCTATTTCTCTCTAATGAATAAATAAAATCTTTAAGAAATAATAAAAATAAATATAAGGATTATTCACCACAACCACATGGGATTTATTCCTGGGCTACAAAGGTAGTTCGACATCCATAGATCAATCAACATGATACACCACATTAGCAAAAGAAAGGAAAAGAACCATATGATCCTCTCAATAGATGCAGAAAAAGCATTTGACAAAATATGTCATCCTTTCTTGATAAAAACCCCCAACAAAGTAGGGATAGAGGGAACAAACCTCATCATCCTAAAGGCATATAGGAAAGATACATAGGTAAGATGACCTTCAGTGGGGAAAAACAGAGCTATTTCTCTAAGATCAGGAACATGGAAGGGATGTTCATTTTTACCACTGTTGTTCGACACAGTACTAGAAGAACAAATAATCCACTCAAAAAATGGGCAGAAGACACGAACAGACATTTCTTCAAAGAAGTCATCCTAATAGCCAAAAGACACATGAAAAAATATTCAACATCACTCAGCATCAGGGAAAAACAAATCAATGAGAAAACATAACAATGAGTTATCAACTTACACCTGTCAGAATGCCTAAAATAACAACTCAGGAACAACAAATGTTGGCAAGGATGTGGAGGGGAACCCTCTTACATTATTGGTGGGAATGAAAACTGATTCAGGAACTCTGTAAAACAGTATAGAGGCTCCTCAAAAAGTTAAAAATAAACTACCCTATGATCTAGCAATAGCACTACTAGGTATTTATCCAAAGCATATAAAAATAGTGATTAAAAGGGGCACATGCACCTCAATATTTATAGCAGCAATGTCCACAATAGCCAAAGTATGGAAAGAGTCCAGATGTCCACCAATGGATGAACAGATAAAGAAGATGTGGTATATATATGTATATACACAATGAAATATTACTCGGCCATCAAAAAGAATGAAATCTTGCCACTTGCAATGACATGAATAGAACTGAAGTGTATTATGATAAGCGAAATAAGTCAGAGAAAGACAAATATCATATGATTTCACTCATATGTGGAATTTAAGAAACAAAACAGATGAACATAGGGGAAAGGAAGAAAAAATAAAATAAAAACAGAGAGGGAGGAAAACCATAAGAGACTCTTAACTATAGGAAACAAACTGAGTGTTGCTGGAGGGGCAGGAGGTGGGAAGATGGAGTAACTGGGTGATGGGCATTAAGGAAGGCACTTGATATAATGAGCAATGAGTGTTATATGCTACTGATAAATCACTAAATTCTAGCTTTGAAACTAATAATACACTATATGTTAACTGACTTGAATAAAATAAAATAAAATAAAATAAATAAAATAAAATAAAATAAAATAATAAAATAAAAATCCCTGAACTTCACTGAGTCCACAGTGGGAGAATTAAATGTAAGTGTTAAACTAGACATAATGGCACATTGGCAATGGTGAAGGCTATTGAAAGGAAAATATGCCAAGATGTTCAGAGAAGGTCACAAAATAAGAAAGTTCACATCCACAATTATTTTGGTGAAATTCAGTTTTTACAGCAACTCAAAAGCAGATGACTAATCATGATAGAAAATGAAAACACACTTGAATTTTAGGTTTTAAAACATTATACAGAAATAGTTCACATTTATCTAGGCTAAATTTTAAAGACAATAATGCATAGAGGCAAATATACTGGGTTTACCAGTTCCTTTACAAATGTACTGAACTCATGAAAATGATACCATCACAAAACTCTTTTATCAGAGTTTGTTAAAAGAGGAAAATGATACATGTCCTTCAGCTATACAATTATACTCCCATCTTGAGGAAGCAGAGAAATCTCCCATTGCAGCAGGTAGGGAAAAAAGAAAAGCTGATAACTAAAATATGTTCAGTATATATATTGAATAGAAAACGTTTTGGTATACAAATAAACATATTAAAATATTTTAGTAATTATAGCGGAGGGTTTTTCTTTTTATTTCTGTGATGATTTAATTATATTTCCCTTATGAAAGCATTATGCTGTATTAAAAATCTTTGAAAATAAAGGTGGCCACATTGATAGTTTAGTCCCACTTCTAGTAAAGTAGACACATTATTCTAGGATGTGAATATCATTCAATACCAGTTGATTGAATTTTTCATGACATTCTATAAAGTTTAAATGTAACTTTAGATTCAGTTTACTCTACAAAGTGTTGGGTATTTTTTCTTCAAAGCATTCTTGTTACTTTGATTTCAAGTCAATGAACATATCATTACTAAAATATGCTTTTTTAAATTTGGTTCCAGAAGACTGCAAAAGTGCTTAAGCATTTGAAATTTTTTTTCTTTCACATGCTATGTCTAAAAAACAAAGCTAATAAAACGGATGCATACTGACATCAATCCTAGTAAACTTGTATGCATCACAGATTAGAAAACCTTAAACAATAAGTTCTGCTTTTACTAAATAGCGTTAGCAATATTTAACTGTGGCTATTTCATGTTTTCCAAGGTCTTAGAAATAACATTCATATTATCAATAACATCAATAACAACTGATGCCTGGGTGGCTCAGTTGGTTAAGTGTCTGCCTTTGACTCAAGTCACGATCCTAGGGTCCTGGGATTGAGTCCCTATTCCAGCTCCTTGCTCAGCAGGGAGCCTGCTTCTCCCTCTGCCTACTGCTCCCCCTGCTTGTGCTCTCTCAGTCTCTGACAAATAAATCCAATAAAATATTTAAAAAAGAAAGAAAAAACTTTCATATCCAAAATTAAAAGTAAAAATTTGGTGATAAAAATCATCATTAGACTAAAAAAATATGTATTTTTACCCTGAGAGAGACATTTTTACCTTCAAGTGTGATCAAAGGGAGAGGTGTTGTTAAAATAATTTCCTTAAAATTCAAGAATAAGAATGTCTGCTTCTACCCCTTCTATTCAATATTACACTTGGGCCCTGTACAACAAGGTCGGAAAAATTAATAAGGACAGAAAAATTTCACTATTCACAGACAATATGATTGCCTAAACAGAAAATATAAAAGACAAATCACAAATTAAAGCTATTAATAGCACAGTAATTTTCTTCATTTAAGGGACACCTGGGTGGCCCAGGGTCTTGGGATCAAGCCCCGCATCAGGCTCCTTGCTCAGTGGAAGTCTGCTACTCTCCCTGCCTGCCACTCCCCGTTTGTGTTCTCTTTCTTTCTCTCTCTCTCTCTCTGACAAATAAATAAATAAAAATCTTCATTAAAATTTTTTTCTTCATTAAGATCAACTCTCAAAATCAGTTGCAGTCCTACAAACAAGGAGAAAATAGTTAAAATATAAATTTTAAAATATCTACATTAGCAACAAAACAGACATTTCGGAAAAATTTTCACAAAAGTAGTATGAAACCTTTTTGAAGAAAATTGCAGAATTTATAAGACTTTGAAGAATTGCTAATTAAATGAAGAAATACTGTTAAATATCCAAGGATAAGAAAACTCAATATATTAAAGATTTCAATTTGCTCCCAAATTAATCTATAAATTCAATACAATTCCTGTCAAAATACCAGCAGAGTTTGATAAGGAATTTAATAAGATGATTTTAAAACTTATGTTGAGAGCAAATAACCAGGAATAAGACAATTTAGAAAAAGAAATAGGTGGGGTCCTTACATCAGCAGAGCCATGATTTATTATAATATTATAATAATTAAGACAGTTTAATAATAATGCAGGTTGGAACAACAAATCATTGGGTCAATACAGAGAGTCCATAAACAGACCCACCATACAAGGAGACCAGGTAAATGACAGAAATAGACCTGTAAATACTAGGGGGGAGGACTGATTATTTAATAAGTGGGAGCTGGAACAACTAATGATCCAACCAATGATGACCCTGCTGTCACATTAATTTTAAGTTTAGTAAAGAAAATAATTCATAGCCCAAACTTCAAAACTTTTAGAAAAAAATAGAAATATATTTATGACATCATACTAGGAAATAATTTCTTTAAAAATAAAAGCACAAATTACAATGGAAATGGTTTATAAATTTGACTATATTAAAACAACAACAAACCTTCTATTCATCAAAAGACACTATAAATGAAGTAAAACATCAAGCTAGAGCTCAAGGGAACCTATTTGTGATTCACATAACTACCAAAAGTTTTATGTCCAGAATATGTTGAAAAAAGCTGCACTAATCAATAAAGAAAAAGACAAAAGAAGAAAAAATTAGAAAAGTAAACAGAGATTTGACCAGGCAACTTAAAGAAGATGGAAAGTACAAAGTCAATAAATGTTTAGAAAGATGATTAATCTCACTTGTAAACAGGAGTAAGTAAAAGAAAGCCATAATAAAATGTCCTTAAAACACTCATCAATTTGCAAACATTGAAAGGTTTTTAAAATCCTAAGTGATGGTGAGAAAAGAGCAACACAGTCACTTAGGATAATAAATGGTACTGATTTTAGAAGCCAGTTTGCCAAAATCTGGTGAAGTTGAAAATACATATGCTGTATGTCCTAGAAATTCCACTCCTTAGTATAAACCCTAGCACCATGATACTTAAATTATAAGGGCTCTAAAAATACAGAAAGTTTAAAAACTAAACATGCAACTACCATATGACCCAGCAATTCCATTCCTGGACATTTGTCCCAGAGAAATACAAACATAAGTTCAAACAAAAACTTAAAAATAAATATTCATAGCAGATTTATATGTAATAGCCAAAAAAGTGGAAATACTCAAAATATTCTTCTGCAGGTGAATTGTTAAGCAAACTGTAGTACATCCATATCATGAAATACCACTAGCAATAAAAAGGAACAAACTATTTATGCATGCAACAACTTAGATGAATCTTTAGAGAATTATGCTAAATGAAAAAGCCAATCCCCCAAATTTGCATACCACAGAAGTCCATTTACATAATATTCTCAAAATGACAAAATTATAGAAATTGAAAATAGATTAGTTGTTGCCAGAGTTTGAGAAGAGAATCAGTGGGAGGGAAATGGTGTGGCTATAGAAGGGAACCTTGTGGTGATGGAAATATTCTGTATCTTGACTATATTAATGTTGAGCCTCGTTGTGGTATTGTATTATGGTCTTGCTAGGTGTTATCACTGGAAGAATACTGGTGAATGGGATTGCTCTATATTACTTTTTACAACTGCATGTCAGTTTAAAATTGTCTCAAAATAAAAAGTTTAATTAAAAATAAGAATGGGGTGCCTGGATGGTTCAGTCAGTTGAGCATCTGACTCTTGATTTTGGCTCAGGTCATGATCTCAGGGTTGTGAGAGCGAGTCCCACGTTGGGCTCTGTGCTCAGCTAGGAGTTTGCTTGAGATTCTCTTTCTCTGCCTCTCTTTCTCTCTCTCTCTAAAACAAGTAAATAAATCTTTAAAGTAAATAAGATTTAAAAATATTTATGTATAGACCCTAACCCCAGAGATTTTGAGACAGCTGATCTGGAGGGAAATTTTGGCATACGATATTTTTAAGTGCCTAGATAATTCTGATGTTCACACAGGACTGAGCCTGGTCTTAGAGCCACTGTCATGTGCATGCCCACATAGACAGGTGGCTAAGAAAACAGACTCTTAAGCCTGATTGTCAAATTGATTTCTAGCAACACCATGTACTAGCTGTGTGACGTCGATAGAGTTTCCTCATTTACATTATATTCAATAATAGTACTTATTATAAATTGTCGTGGGACTAAGTGATTCAGTCACTTAAGTAAGTCACTTAGAACAGTGTCTGACACATAATAAACACTAGAAAAATGTTTTATATTACTTTCATTATTTTACTATTACTAGAGAAGTTTATAAAAAATTGTAAATAAACCTAAATACACATCAATAAGAGAACAGATGAAAGAAACCAGTCATAAAATAGAATACTGTATACCAGTGAAATTTTAAAAGCTAGAAGTTTATGTACCAATTATGACTTTTGCAAACATATTCATCATGAAAAGTAGGTTACAGAAAAAATATAGTCGATCTCATTCATTTAAAAATTTGAAAATGTTTCTAGATATTGTTTAATAGTATATACACTTGCAGTATATAATAAAAGCAGGTTGAGTATATAATAGAAGACATGAGAAGGATAAATCTTTAAATTTAAAATAGCTATATTTGTGAAGGATAGAGTTGAATATAATCAGGGATAGATGCATGTGTTTCCACTGCATTTATAATGCTCTACCTTTTCAATTGCATTGTTAGGACTTTGATGTTATATTATCTTCACAACTTTTGTATATCTGAAGTATTTTATAATAAAAATAATAACAGCCAAAATGTAATTTTTTAATAAATATTGGGCTCTGTATTAAGCTCTTTAAACAGGGTATTCACTTTATTCTTCCTTTAACCCCATTAGGTACTCTTATTTACCCTATTTTATAGATGAGGAAACTGAGGCTAAGACAGTTTAAATGATGTCCCCAAGAACACATAGTTAGGAAATGGTAGAAATGGGATTTGAACCCAGACAGACTAAATATAGCACCTGGAACATGGTAAATGCTTACTAAATGGGAGATGCAGTTACTAAGAATCATCATTTTTTAGTGACAAGAATTCAAGGTGAAATCAGATATACCTGAGTCTCAATTTTAGCTCTCTGAACCCTAGTTTTCCCATATTCATAGCAGGGTGGTTGGGAGGATTAGAACTAATACATGCAAAGGTCCAGCACATAGTGAATATCCAATGGTTGACAGCTATTGGTAGGTGTTTAGTTTGGGGAAAGTGAGGAATAATTGCAGGGTTTTAATCCAAAAATGTCAGGCTGAGACAATTTGTAGAGGATGGAGAAGAGTAGAAAAATTTGGAAGGATTAAATTTATGTTTTAGTTTTATACAGACATAGCCTTTAAAAATATACTGGTATATTTTTACATTGTATTGTGTTTTTAAAGCAAGATTCTTGGCCAAAAATCCTAGAATCCACAAAGATAGTTAGAGTGATTCATATAATCATATATGCCTTTGACCCAAAACACTAAAATTTAGCATGAATGTTTGGTAGCAGCAAGGACAAATTGCTAAGCTTTATACGTTCTGGTTTGAAAAATATTCTTAGAATCAAACCAAACATATTTTGCAACATATTTTAAAATACATGTATTATAATGAGAAGCTTAACCAAGGAAAGCTCTATAAAAGTTGCATTTAATAAAGAGGATTATAGTAATCTAGGTGTTAGGCAACACTCGGAAATTTATCTCCCCTCTCAGAGTTTAAGTTTATACATCTGTTAAAAAGTGACAACAGTACCAGACTCGTAAGATTGTTACAAGGATACATTAAGACAATGCACATAAAATGCCTAGTGCACATAACATTAACTATATTATTATTATTACCATTATTGTTTCCTAAAGGCCAACTGAATATCAGATAAATTTTACTAATCTCTCTCAAGATGTCTGTGTAATAGGAAATACTGAAGGTAGAACAAAAGAGTCACACTGGATGATTTCTGACGTGACTTCAAGAAATGGGTCCAAGCAAATTGCAAATACTTTTTCACTATTTCATCTCAAAAAGTATCCAACCATAATCAGTGATGGACAAAGAACAAACACAAATGCAAAATACAAAAAAAGAAAAATACCTTTCATCTATAGGAAGTCACTCACTAAACCATATTTTTTCTATGTCTGAATTTTTGCTCCTCCTGGGTGGCAAAAAAATGCCTGAAATTTCTGTGTTAATCCACCATCAACAACAACCATCCCCATGGATGAGTATTCAAATTATTTTAGAATGATGCAAGTTGGTCGGACTTAGTCCATTAAACTCAATAATTTTCACCAAACTGATTCCATTCTGTCTTGGCAATGTAAAATGTCAAACACCACCTTAAAATTTTATATAAAATATTTTACCTTCTCACTCCTCCCTCACTGGGGATCACTCATGGAATGGAATTATCATGCACTCAGTTGATCAGACATAAAACCTAGAGATTATTATTGATTACCTCTTTCTCTTCTTTGATATTTTCTCTCCGAACTACCTCCAAGTCCTCCAAACTCTAGCTTCAGAATATCCTAAATACAAACATTTTGCCCCATATCTTCTGCTAAGACCCTCATTCAGTCCCCTCCCTTAACTGGCTTCCCTAAGGTCTACTCTCCATAAAATTGCAGGGTAATCTTTTCAAAAAAGGTAAGCAAAGGGGCACCTGGGTGGCTCAGTCATTAAGTGCTTGCCTTCGGCTCAGGGTCCTGGGATCGAGCCCTGCATCGGGCTCCCTGCTCGGTGGGAAGCCTGCTTCTCCCTCTCCCATTCCCCCTGCTTGTCTTCCCTCTCTGTCAAGTAAATAAATAAAATGTTAAAAAAAAAGTAAGCAGAAATTAATTTATTAATTTATAAAGGTAAGCTGTATTCCTCCCTGCCTAGAATCAGACAACGAATGTTCATCTCAACCAGGCTCATAGGACTCCACCTATCTTAGCTCTAACGTATGCCCAGAACAGATGACTTAACATCTTCCCCTGTGTCATTATCCTCCAGCTTCTTATTCTCCCTCTGATAGATCCAAGTGCTTCTAGGGTCTTCACACTAGTATGTAACCTACTCCTAGTAAAGAATTGTCTTTTATGGTAGCAAGTAGAAATATGAGTGAGGATTATTCAGTCAAGAGTATCAATGATTGTGAGACCTTGCTTTATGCTTTGTGGCCTCCCAGAATCCTCGCTTGACTACTTCCCCCTGAGAGACTGACTGACCACAGATGTTAGGTGTGCCTCAGTAAGTAGTTGTGCATTTACTCACCTGGACCTTAGTTGCTTATTTGCTAGTTCTGTGTAACCTACCACAAAACTATCCTTAGACCCAGAATGTCATAGTTCTCTTTATCCATTCTACTCAGAGCAACCCCTTAAAGTCTGACCAAGCTCAATGATATTAAGTTCTTACGTGTGTGTGTGTGTGTGTGTGTATCATCTATACAACCACATAATAAGCTTCTTTGGATCGGGAATTGTTTCTCATGAACTTCAGGCATTCTTTCACCCATATGCATCCCTGTTATCGCATCCATCATAGTATGTTCTCAATACATACTGACTAAAATTTGATTTATTAATTTACTACCCTTCAAAAATGATGCCCAGAATTTAGAAATACTAGTTTTACAAATGACCATCTATGATCTGTCGCATTGATTGTGGAAAAATAATTACCTTACACCAGGAAATGGAAGTTGAAAGACGTTTGATTGGAGGGCCAACCTTAAGAACTTAAACTAATTCCAAATTTCCTTAGACTGAAAATTAAATTAATGTACATATTACACTATTATGCTCCGAGAATTGAAAAGGAATCTCTAGTAACGTAGCATGTTAGACAAAGTGTGATCATTTTTGCTATAATAAATGGATTCTGCTTGTATAGTTTCTTCTCTCTATAACTTTGTCATTTAATGTTAATTTCTTTTTCCTTTATTCCACGAATAATTACAATGGTATATGTATATTTTATGTGAGAAAAAAATAACCATTGTCTTCAAAGTATATATTAGTATGTGCAGTTCAAGATATGTCCCTTCCATTCCAATATCTTCCCTAAGGAGCAAAATAATCAGTGGTAGTTCATTTTTATTTAGTTTGAAAACCATGATAACAGTATGAAATGAAAACCCAGTATATATTTTTCAATAGTTTAGCATAACAATAAACATCATTAATTGAGAAACGATATACAAAATATTTTCTAGAAGTATATTTCTATAGTTCATTCTGATTGATTATAATAATGTAAGCATATGCAAAAGCAATGCAGTGGTAGCTTTAATTTTAATAACCTGTTATTTGGAATTATTTCAATGTTTGGATGTCCCAAGATCAAATCTCATAGAATATCACTTAAATTATACATTATATAAAATACTCATAAAATGTAACATCTTATTCAAAATTATCCAAAATCATAAATTTAATCAGAAAGTTTTTTGATCAATCATTCATTCAAGGATTTTTAACAAAATATGGACCTTAATTTTTTTGGAAAGAATCTAAAATGAATAATGATTGGTTAGTATTAAAAATCTCTATAAATAATAAGTAACCTCAAGATCCACAACTCAAGCAAAACTGTGAATTGGTTTGAGTTTTATTCATTTGGCAACTTTTTTTTTCTTTTTATTTATTTATTTATTTATTTAAAGATTTTATTTATTCATTTGACACACAGAGAGAGAGATCACAAGTAGGCAGAGGCAGGCAGAGAGAAAGAGAGAGGAGGAAGCAGGCTCCCCGCCGAGCAGGAAGCCCGATGCGGGCCTCGATCCCAGGACCCTGGGATCATGACCTGAGCCGAAGGCAGTGGCTTTAACCCACTGAGCCACCCAGGTGCCCCTTTTTTTTCTTTTTAAAAATATTTATCTATTTATTGGTCAGAGAGAGAGAGAGCACAGGCAGGGGTGCAGCAGGCTCTCCACAGAACAAAGAACCCTACAGAGGGCTCGATCCCAGGACCCCAGGATCACGACCCAAGCTGAAGGCAGAAACTTAACTGACCGAGCCACCAGGCATCGCTTGGCAACTTTTTCTTAAGCATTCCAAAATAAAAGTAGTAGTAGGGGCTCATGAGATTCCAGCTGCTGGGAAAGACAATGCAGTTGATCTCAATCCATATGGAATCTGTAATCTACTGAGATGTACAGACAAGTAAATGACAACCAACAACACGTGTAGGCTACAAGTCATGAAATGCAGCCAGTGGAGATCAGTGGCAGCATAAAAATAAAACAGACAGGAACATGTCCAAAGCATCATAAGAAGTAAAGTACACAAATTTTAGGGAGGTGAAAGTAGTTCTAAGAGGTGGATGCAGAGTGCAGGCCTGGTAAGGATTGGAGATGAAGAATAGAGATGCTACCACAGAGGTCAGTTTTTGTTTTCAGCATTTTTATACTACCCTTCTTGTGGCTTTTATACAAAGTGTTACAGCTATTGTACCTCAGGCAGACTGGGCTTTTGATTCTTAGTCAGACAGGTAGGTATCCAGTCAACCTAAATATCTGCTCCCTGTTTTCAGTATTGTCCAACTGCACAGTGATTTCCAACCTATAGTATGTGGCCCATGAGAGTACCAGAGATAAGTGTAGTACATCCAAGAATCAACATGAATACCAAACTTTACTATAAATTAAATAAATAAAAGTAAAATTTTTATCATAAAGGGGGCCTTAAACTTTTCTTCTTATGGCCAAAGAATTTAGGTCACTGTTTTTCTTTCCCCATATACTCATTTTTAAAGAAAATATAATGATTTATGTTCCATTCTTTAGAACTTGTGGGGATGCTGGCTAGTACTCATCTGTGCTCTTACAATAACAGATCATGATGGTTTCAATTACTATTATTTCCATTTGGCATCTTAAGATTTGAACAGAGATTTTCAAGAGAAAATTACTTAACTAAAAGCAATGACCTAGTAAATGTGAAATTGGAACACAGCTAAAGATATATGGAAGACACAGTAACCTAAAACAAAAACTCTTGTAAGTAAATAACTACCTTTTTATTCTGACATATCTTATAAACTGTTTAAGGTCAGATATGGCTATATTCATATGGGTAGATCCCTAGTACCTAGCATAGTGCTTTATACAAAGAGACTCAAAGAATAGATTAATACGACCAATTATAAACAGCCAATGACATAATTCCATTTAGATGAATTATTTTATAATTCACTTCATATCTTTTTGAGCATTCACTACTACTAATAATAAACATTCACTAGGATCCAAGTGTTCTACATAATTAACTTACTTAATCCTTACAACAAATGAACAAGAAAGAGAGTAGGATCCTTTAGAAGATATTAATGCTGGGGACAAAAGGATAACAAAGGAAACATTTAATCTAGACGCATGTGACAAATAATACAAGCCAGAGGAAAATAAAAAATTCTAACCAGTAAAAATACATGAATATATTTACCATTTCATTGGCATTTCTTAATTTGATAGATTTAAAAACAATTTTACTAAAAGTAATGACATGTTCCATGCAGTTGGTTACACAATCCTCAGACTTCTGGGTTTTCACTTACACATTTGCATTCTCTCTGAATTTTACCCTGATACATTTTAGAAATTAGATTTAAACCACCAATTTTTTTAAATGCAGGTCAATTTTTGGCTACTTGAATACCCTCTGGCTTATTAATTATGTGAATTAAATTATAGATTTCTCAATATTGATTTATCCTTCCTAATTTTAAGAAATGAGTTTGAATTAGATGTGGTTTGAAATGGTCCACATAATTCTGTTTTGATTGACGGACATGCGGAAATATTTCCACGTCTACTGGCAGATTTATGAGTCAAAGCACAGAAAATATTGTAATAGTTGAATTGTCTTAAAATATTTAGATATGGATGGTATCTTTGTCCATTTGGGCTGCTATAACGATATCATAGACTAGTTAGCTTTTAAACAATAGAGATAAACTTCTCATAATTCTGGAGGCTGGAAAGTCCAATATCAGGGCACTGGAAGATTTGGAATCTAGTGAAGGACCATTTCCTGGTTCACTGATGTGGGTCTTTTTAGTGTGTCCTCACATGGGAGAAAGGTGAAGGAAGTTTTCCCCGGCCTCTTTTCTATGTGCATTAACCCCCTGAGGGTTCCATCATTGGAACCTAATCACCTACCAAAGGCCCCACCTCCAAATACCATCACATTGGATATTAGATTTTAACATAAGAATTTTGGAAAAAAAAAAAACAAACCATATGAATTTTGAAAGGAAACAAACATTCAGTCTATAGCAGATAGACTATCACACGAGAGAAAAGGAAAGGTTTTAAAAAGATACTTTAACTTTTCCATATATAAGTTACACACTCTACACAAAGGAAATACAATTTTCCATTTGATTTTTTTCATGGTTCAGCATGTCAGTGATAGTTGCTAAAGCCTATAACCTCACAATAATAGAGATTAAAAAACGTTTATGTCAGTAAGCACCTGTGTATAATCAGGGGGCTCTAAGTAAGATATTCCTATGAGAGGAAGTTGGGGTGGATAACTTTTAACATTCTTTCAAAAAGCAATAATCGTAGAAATAGATATACTCTATAATCCTATTTCATAAACTGAATCACAAGTGGGGAACCTGGGTGGCTCAGTCAATTAAGCATCCCACTCTTGATTTCAGCTCAGGTCATGATCGGGGTCTTGAGGTCAAGCCCAGAGTTGAGCTCTCCACTCAGCGTGGAGTCTGCTTGAGATTCTCTCTCTTCCTCTGCCTCTGCCCCTCCCCCACTGCTTGCAATAAATAAATAAATAAAATCTCTTTTTAAAAAAACTGGAACATAAGCATTGTTTTGAAACATTACTTATAAATTGCAAATGTCTGTCCCAATTAAAATCCTAATGGTTTCCGTATTAAGGAAAGTTAGCATTCAAATGGCAACCTAGTTCTAATAAAAAAAATTTCCATGGGGATGATTACTTTGATTTATTGAGATAAAGATCTTATGTACTATGAGAAAGGAATCACATGACACATGAAAACAAAAGGAAGAGGAGCCATCGTTGCAAGAAGAAATAGAAAACAAAAAAATTTTAGTAAGTTGTGGCTTTTTATCAGTGAAACTTTTAATGTCTCAAAGCAAATATTTTTTCCAGTAGCTTTCAATAAAGGCAAAATGACAAATTACAACAGGTTCCATAGTAATGTCGAAAGCTAAGATGTAATCCAAAGGTGTTTTCATTCATACTAAAGCAAACATAAAACTACCACCAAAGATATCACCAAAAAAATACATTATAATAAATAAATAAACAAGTGAATCCAGAAAGCCCAACTCTATTCTTCTCTCCCTTTACATAAGGGAATGAGCAGTCATCAATTTCATATTATTAAATATTTAACAAAGTAAAGAACAATCATATAAATTAGAAGAATATAAATCCTGAGTATACTGATCGTAAGTACTAGCCTGCTAACTATTGATCTTTTTAAAACATATATTTCCATAGGCTCTAATCAAAGTGACCAGGGAAATTCATATAAAGCTTACAGAGTAATTATAATTAGATAAATGGAGTTGCTATTAGGTATAGGTAGTTTATACTGCACAGTCAAAAACCTGATCCATTCAGGAGTAACTAAAATTTAACTTATCTATTGTTTTTAAATCTATGTATAATTCTTTTCATTCTGGAAGGCCATTATTCCTTCTCTTTCTAGCAAAACAGGATTCATGTGTCATTCCCTTTGACCCTGAGAATTAAAATCTGAACTTCTCTGACTGCCCAAGGCAGAGTTAAACACTGTGCCTCCTTGTATCCCACTAGTGTTTTGGTAAGGAGCATACAGAGTACATTGCCTTCTGATTATTCACAATTCTGTGTCCAGTATGTCTTTGTTTTCTAAGTTTTTCTACTATTCTAAGCACATCACATGCATTGAATAAATATTATTTGAATAAAAGCATTAACAAATGAATAGATCAGAAAGCCAGTGTTGTTTGACAGCGCCAAGATATGAAAGGCAGCTTTGGTAAAATGGGAGATTCATATTGATTTTATTATTATAAAATGCTTTAATGATTGGCAGAGACTGCAAGCGCTATCTTTCTGCCCTTCTGCATTTATAAGGTTGGAGGCTTATGACTGCTCCAAGCCAGTGGCATGTAGACAGAAATGGCAGAAGGCATTTTTCTAAAGCTGGCCTTTAAAATTCTCCAGCCACCTCTTCCCAACGNTCTGCCTCCTTGTGATCTCTCTCCCTCTGTGAAATAAAAAAAAAATAAATAAATAAATAAAATTCTCCAGCCACCTCTTCCCAACACAGTGGCTTGGGAGGCTACACAATTCCACAGATGTGATGTGAAGAAACTAGCCTTGCAAGTTGTAAGGCCCTATGAAAAGGGGAAGTGGCCTCTAGGACCTGACGGTTCGCAATAAAATGGGGATGTCAGTCCTTTAATGGCAAAGAACTGAATTCTGCCAACAACCAGAAGAGAACCCCAAGCTCCAGAAAGAAACAGAGCCAGCTGAATTTGACTGAAGTCTAATGAGTCTCTGAACTGAGGACCCAGCTGAGCTTGGCCATACTCCTGACTCACAGAAACTGAGATAATCAGGTTTAAGATACTAAATTTGCTGTATTTTTGTGCGCATAACAGAAAAAAAGTAATATTCCATTACCACCACAAAAGATAGAAAAACAAAATGAAACAAAGCAAACAACCCACAAAGGATCTGTTTGATCTAGGGAGCAGGGAGCCTGGCTATATAATTTATGATTATGAGTTACCTCAGGAACTGAAGAGACCTATATCTAGAGAGCTCAGCCTTTTGTATCTGAAACTCAATAGTGACTGACATTTTTGTTCTTTATATAAATGCATGAGATTTACCCATTTGGAATAATTCGATTCATTAATTTTATACTATTTTGCTTTAAGGCTTCAGAGTTCTGATTTCATGTTTTCTACAGTAAGTAACTTCATATCTTTATTAGAGAAATACCATGGTTCTGTCTATTTTCTGAGATCTCATCTGCTTTCAGGTCATTCATTATCTGTGAATGATTTAAAGATATAAATGTTTCTAGCCCCAGGCCTGCCTCCCCAGAAACTTTCCCTAAGGACTCACATGGCATTTACAGCATGAACAAATTGCTTCGAGCCATAATGTAATAAAAAGAAATGTATCAAATTCTTTTCTACTAAAAGAAGTAGTACTTCTCCACATTCCCTCCATTATTTTCTACAGCTGTAACAATCTCTTAAAATAGGTCATTGAATGAACGCCTTTGGAACACAGAGTCACTCGATTCTTTGGAAAAATTACATAGATTAGTCGTTAACTTTTGTCTCTAAAACTACCACTACAATGATATCATATGTTACGCACCATCTAGATTTACGATCATCCTCCCTCAACCTTTGTTCTTAACTGTAAGTACTTCATTTCAGTGTTCTTCAAACAAAGTAGCTGCCTATGAATTCCCTAAAATGAGTAGAAAAAGTAATATAGCCAATCATATATTAATTGGTATCTAAGTTTTTATTGAAATATATATATTTTGAAAGAATATCATTTTTAGTGCAGCTACTGTATATTGTATAGTTGCTTTAAGCATATTTTTTAAACCTTGGAAACCATCAATAAAACAAAAAGGCAATCCAGTGAATGGGAGAAGATATTTACGAATGATCAGCTGGTAAGGGGCTAATATCCAAAATTATGATACCAAGCAAATAAGAATAGTAAATGCAATGTGGGATTTTGCACTGGATCCTGGAACAGAAAAAGGACATGTGTGGGTAAATTGGTAAACTCTGAATAAAATCAGTAATATATATATATGTAGTATATATATATATGTACACAATATATAGTGTATATATATATAGTATATAGATAGATAGATAGATAGATAGATAGATAGATAGATAGATAGATATAAACTCTGATTTTATTCAGAGTTTACCAATTTACCCACACATGTCCTTTTTCTGTTCCAGGATCCATATATATATGTAGTATATGTCAGTAATATATATACATGGTATATATCAGTAATATATATATGGTATATATCAGTAATACATATATATATGGAACTCATACAATTTAATATCAAAGAAACAAACAATTCAATTCAGATGATGGGCAGAAGACCTGAATACATATTTCCCCAAAGAAGACATACAAATAGCCAACAGATACATGAAAAGATGCTCAACATCAGTAATCATCAGGGAAATTCAAATCAAAACCACAATGAAATATCCCCTCACCCTTGTCACAATGGCTAGTATCAAAAAGATAAAGTGCTGGCAAGAATGCAGAGAAAAGGGAAACTTTGTGAGCTGTTAGGGGGAATGCAAAAATGGTACAGCCACTATGGAAGTCAGGAAGATTTCTCAGAAAAGTAAAAATAGAACTACCATAGGATGCAGTAATTCCACTCTGAATATTTATCAGAAGAAAACAAAAACACTAGTTCAAAAAGATACATGTATCCCGGGACGCCTGGGTGGCTCAGTTGGTTAAGTGACTGCCTTCAGCTCAGGTCATGATCCTGGAGTCCCAAGATCGAGTCCCGCATGGGGCTCCCTGTTCAGCGGGGCATCTGCTTCTCCCTCTGACCCTCCTCCCTCNATGGATAAGTATTGCTAAGTGAGTAGAAATGGCAATAAAACACAATGCCATCCTTGATTCCTTAAGAATGGAACTAGAATGAAAAATATGATTATTTAAAAAAACATTGTTTAAATCATGTTGATTTAAAATCTAATTGGCGGGCGCCTGGGTGGCTCAGTGGGTTAAAGCCTCTGCTTTCGGCTCAGGTCATGATCTCAGCGTCCTGGGATCGAGGCCCGCATCGGGCTCTCTGCTCAGCAGGGAGCCTGCTTCCTCCTCTCCCTGTCTCTCTGCCTGCCTCTCTGCCTACTTGTAATCTCTCTCTCTGTGTCAAATAAAATAAATAAAATCTTTAAAAAAAAATAGATAAGTGGATAAAAAAGATGTGATATACATACACACAGATGCACGTGCGCACACACACACACACACACACACTGGAATATTACTCAGGCATAAAAAGAATGAAATCTTGCCATTTGTAACAATATGGATGGACAAAAATGGTATTATGCTAAGTGAAATAAATCAGAGGAAGCCAAATACCATATGATTTCAGTTATTTGCGGAATCTAAAAAACAAAATAAACCAGCAAACAAAACAAAATGTAAAAAGACTCATAGATGCAAAGAACAACCTAGTGGTTACCAGACGGGAGAGGCTAGGGAACTAGGCAAAATAGGGAAAGGTGATTTAAAAGCACAAATTTCCAGTTACAAAATAAATAAGGCACAGAGACGCAATGTACAGTGTAGGGAATATAGTTAATCATATTGTAACAACTTTGCATGGTGACAGACGGTACTTAGATTTATTGTGGGCATCACTTCATAATATATAAATTTTGAATTGCTGTGTTGTATACCTAAAGCTAATATAACATTTTATTTCAACTACTCTTCAATTAAAAAAATATTGGAGAAAGATTAAATAGTTAGCTAGATTAGAATGTTCTATGAACTTGTCTCCTGAATGAAATAACGTGCCACTCTGATTATTTCTTATGGTAAGAAATCGCAAGGGCGTCTTCCTTAGGAACTATGTATTCTTAAATTATCTGGACATGTGTTGCATTAAAGTCACCCTAGGAGCAACTTGCAGGCCTCCTGCCTCCACGTTTTTTTTCAAGTTCTTCTCTATCCCTAACATATTTTGGCAAGTCTTCCTGTACAATGAAATGTACAATTGACTCAAACAACATAGATTTGAACTGTACAGGTCCACTTAAATGCCAATTACTTTTTATAAAAACATTACACTGCTGTAAATGCATTTTCTCTTCCTTATGCTTTCCCTAATATTTTTTCTTTTCTCTTGTTCACTTTAGTGTAAGAGTAGAGCATTTAATACATATAATACACAAAGTATGTGTAAATCAACTATTTATGTTATTGGTAAAGATTCCAGTCAACACTTGGTTATTAGTAGTTAACTTTGGAAGGGAAGTCAAAAGTTATACATGACTTTGACAGTGAAAGGGGTCAGCACCTCAACCCACACATTGTCCAAGGGTCAACGGTATATTCCTCTGTTTGCATATACTTTTATTTTATTCTTTCTAGAGAAGTTAAGCTACATTCTCATGTCATCACTTCTATTCCTTTTTTCTTTTTAAAGCTCAACATAATAAAGGCCATCCCCCCCTCCCCCCCACCCATATAACAGCCCTGGGTAGAGGTTTAGGTCAATGGAGCAGAGTTCTCCTCTACCCGGGAATCTTCCATTTTAATAATTCACAACCATACCATAACCCTCAAAACCAACCTTCTGAAATTATCATGAAAAGCCCTCAAGCTATGCCTTGTCTGTACCTTCACACTGGTGGCTAATGCCATAAAAAAAAAATTGCACAGTTTTGCAGATCAGTGACCTATAAACTTGTTATATCCAGTTATCAGATAAATTGGTCCATGTTTCTCTGGTCAATTCCTTTCCATGCTCTATAGGAATATTTATTTTTTTTAAAGATTTCATTTATTTATTTGACAAAGAGAGACACAGTGAGAGAGGGAACACAAGCAGAGGAGTGGGAGAGGGAGAAGCACTTCCCACCTAGCAGGGAGCCTGATGCGGGGCTCCATCCCAGGACTCTGGGATCATGACCTGAGCTAAAGGCAGCCACGTAAGGACTGAGCCACCCAGGCATCACTCTACAGGAATATTTTCAAATATACTCTGCCTTCTCAAATTGTAGAAATTTTACACATGCACAGGATCTAATATACCACCAAAACTTACTGATTTTTTCCCACCTCATATTTCTATTTGTTCCTACTGTTTTTCTCTTTTTTTTCCACGACCACTATTACTGCCTTAATCTAGTAGTCTTTAAATTGGTGTATACATATTCTTGAGAGTACAATTTCCTTTCTCTTATTTTACAAAACAAAACAAAACAAAAAAGCCCATAATTCTTACCACCCAGGATTTTGTGCATTGTAAGATTTACATAGCACGTAAATCTTCTCGGGGACACCAAACAAAAGGACACCAGAAATCAATGTGAAGAAGTACTAGTGTTACTATTGAGAAAATAAGTGACTGGAAAAGAAATTACTTGATAAATCCAATTTTTTGCTTTCCACAAAATTAATAGATTGCTAAAGATAAATTTTGGTAATAGACCACCACGTAATTCCCTACATATAATCAGAAAGAGTTCAGTAATTGAATGGCATTGTTATAACTCAACACTTCATCTCTAGTTCACACCTGTAAAAGTGAAAAGTCAAAATAGAATTAATACTAAATTCTTTCTCATTTTGGCAATAAGTAACATTGTTCCCAAAATAGAGGAATTAAAAGAAGCCCATCTGCCACATTCAGCACTGCATTTCTAATAAAGTTGCATTTTTGTTACTAACCATTTTTTCAAAATCTGAAATATAGATACATAGTTTTGGTCAAATGTGCAAAAAACCACATTGATTAATTCTAGAAGAAAAAACATAACCTTTAAACCTTACAGCTATAAGAAATAAAAAAAATCAAATTATAAGTATATTTTATAACTAAAAATATGATAAGGTAATGAATTAAATACTTTCAAGCATAAGTTATATAATAAAAGGATAAATTTCTATGGGAATGCTAATATGAATTCAAAAGAAATGAGAATGACATAAAATTTTTGAAGTTCTACAAAAGCTATTTCAAATATTTTTAAGTGTATAACAATAACCATGCAATCTCAATACTATTCAGACTCTAATGGGTATATTTAACAGTGATATAACAGATTTATTTAAAATGTCAAAATGTGCAATATGTTAAAAACTGTATGTTTTGCAGCTTTTTAAAATTTTGATGAATTTGTATGTCAGTTCATAAGTATATATGAAGATACAATTTTTAAAAATTCTTTTGGAGATTTTTAAGAAAAAAGGCTTGAAAACCACTAGTTTAGGCCATTATCTTCTTTCACGAAGGTTACTGTAATAGCTTCTATATTCTTCCTGCTTGGCATCTATGCCCTACTCAAAAATGTTTTCAGAACTGCCGCCAGAGTGTTCTTCCTTAAATGCGAAAATTCAATCAAGTCTCTTCTCTACTTAATATAATGCAGTGACTTCTCATTGCCTTTCCTTGTGTACCTTTCCATCGAATGTTGCTACGGCTGCTCTTTACCACCAATTCCATGGAAACTGAACTACAAGACTTTCCAGCCTCCTGCCTCTGGGCCTTTACTCAAGTTTTTCTCCCTTTCTGACTCATCCTCGCTCCCTCCCTCCATTTCTTCTTCCACCATCTGCCCTTCTCCTAATTAGCTCCTAATCATCACTCAGATCTCAACTCTGAAATCCACTGTTTCTGAAATATTCCTTGGCCCTCCAATTCAAGTTAGAAATCCCCTGAATTTATGTTGTCATAGCACATAACTTCAGATTTGGAAACACAAATTATGAGGGAAACTAAAAGCTTTCTCTTTTTTTAAGACTTTATTTGAGAGAGAGAGAATGCAAGAACACAAGCGGGGGGAGTGTTAGAGGGAGAGGGAGAGGGAGAGGGAAACTCCCCGCTGAGCAGGGAGCCGATGTCGGACTTGATTCTAGGACCCTGGGATCATGGCCTGAGCCGAAGGCAGTCGCTAAACGACTGAGCCACGAAGGCAGCCCTGGAAACTAAAAGCTTTCATGTGACTCATCCTCCTTTGGCTCCTTGAATCCTCGTATTTTAAATGGTTAGATGTTTTCATGACAGTCTTGTTTTCTTTTTTCTCGAGCTAATTTCTGATCCAGGTTTATAGACATATAAACTTAAGTAATTTACATCTCCATAGAACAAGATGAAATTTGTAAATCTAGAAATATGAGATGAGCAGAGGCTACTTTCTGATTATTTCCTTCTGTTCTGGCTTAGATAAATCTTTATCCTTCAGGATTCAAAATAAACCACACTTCCACCAAGAGTCTTTCCACTGTCATACAAATTAGCTCTCACTCACTCTTACCTGCCAAGGAAATTCTATATTTCTTTTTTTAAAAAGATTTTATTTATTTATTTGACAGAGAGAGACCACAAGTAGGCAGAGAGGCAGGCAGAGGGAGAGGGGAAAGCAGGCTCCCTGCTGAGCAGATGGCCCGATGCGGGCCTCGATCCCAGGACCCTGAGATCATGACCTGAGCCGAAGGCAGAGACTTAACCCACTGAGCCACCCAGGCACCCAAGAAATTCTATAATTCTATAAACTCCTTCCTAGCATTTATAACAAAAGCTGACCATCTAAAAACGGATCGTATATCTATTGTTTACTATTATTGACCTTCCAACGCCAAACATAGCATCTCAGGTATAGCAAGCAATCAATAAACAGATGCTGAATGAGTGAATGAAACTATACCAAGACAATAAACAAATGAGTGGCTGTTCCACTAATTGTTAAAAATAGTTTTGATGTCATTGGTCTAATATAAAGTGGGCCTTGGATTGAGACCTCACATGAGTTTCCCACTAACATTTACTAATAACTAGGTCCATTCAACAAGGATCCAGCCTCACTTTCGTATTCTATACTTTAATTTGCGGTGCAAAATTGAACCATTCTTTCGAGTTTAAATGAACATAATCCTTTAGAATATTATCTACTTCTGCATTTCCCTTAACTCTTAGTGTCAGTGGTTTGGAGAGTTTAATTTTTTTCAACCTCAACTTTCACTTTGTTCAAGTCCTTTCATCCCTGGTTAAACAAACAAACAAACAAACAAACAAAAACCCAAAAACAAAAAACAAACAAACAACAATGAAAAAAAAAAAAACCCTGCAAAGGTAGGAGAGTTCAACAAGAAGTTCTAAAACTTCAATTTTTCACATATATTTTTTCTCATTAAGTTGAAAAAATACTGGGGAGATGTCATGAAATATAGGTATGTTTGAAGACAGAGTAATGTTTACATTAAAACAATGCAGAAAAGATGCTCCAATAAACCAAGTTGTTATTGAAACACTTCAGTAACTATTTAATGAGAACATTGAAAAACTCATAGATATTAGATATAATTCCCTCAGAAAACGATACAATGAAAATTACCATCTCAGGAGGAAACTAACTTCAAAAAAGGCATTTATGAGATTAGGAAAATTAATAAAGGAAGATTTGCCAGTGATTTGAGGCAATTATAAGAACAGAATTAATAAAATAGGATTTCAATCCTTATATAAAGTTTACATATAAAAGCAGAGGATTTTTTTTTCAGGGAGAAGAGAATTCAAATACATATATAAATGTAATAAATTTTCTAAACATAGGAACATGGAACACAAAAAAACTGTGCCTTCTCAGTTCTATTACATTTGTGGTTTTTTTTAATAAAGATTTTATTTATTTATTTGACAGAGAAAGAGATCAGATCACAAGCAGGCAGAGAGGCAGGCAGAGAGAGAGGAGGAAGCAGCCTCCTTGCCGAGCAGGGAGCCCGATGCGGGCCTCGATCCCAGGACCCTGAGATCATGACCTGAGCCGAAGGCAGAGGCTTTAACCCACTGAGCCACCCAGGCATCCTATTACATTTGTTTTATCAATTTAATTTCAGATATTGTAAAAATGTCATTGTGGCATTAATTTTTATGACATCTTAATTTCAATAACATTAAATTGAGCGAAATTTGCAATTAAGAACTGAAAAAATGTTGCTAAAGAAGAAGGCACATGTAATTTATAAAATATTAATAATTTTGGATAAATAATATGAAATCTAAATAATCTGGTAAAAAGCTTGAAAGCAAAGCCACAATCATACCATGGACAGAAAGAGCAGTGGTCCCAGAGAGAGCTGGTCTAGATTAAAAATAAGTATTGCTGCTCAGCCTGGTGATGAAATTGTACATGAAGCCAAATTTTCTGAATATTTCCTCATTTATAAAATGGTCATAGAAATACCTTTCATATCAACCTTAAGAATAAGAAATTATTCTTATAAGAATATCCTCATGGGAGGATAAGATCTTTAACAACTTTGCAAATTAATGTTTGCTTTACAAAGATGAGCATATAGTTCTGTAGCAGGACTAACCCAAAGAGCCCCAAATGTGAAGGGTTGAAAGTTATCACAGAGGGCTCCCAAAATGTTGATGGAACTTCCTCTTTGACTGTATATTTCACGTAAAATATCTACTCCTTTGTGAAATATGATTTAAAGCACAGGTGCAGGCACACATGTGTGCATACGTACATACATATGTATATATAATTAACATATATACATACATACACATATTTAGCCAGGGCTTTCATTTTCAATATACTGGAAAAAAAACAAGGAGCATAAGAAAGAAAATGTGAAAAAAATATACGCAGACTAAAGACAGAGAGTCATCCCTACTTCTAAGGTCTGTTTTTACTAAAGTATTTTTTGATACTCTGAGCACTTGGGGGAGTTCTGTCAATACCTATGACAAAGGACATGATCCAAAGAGTCTGCATTTCCACCAGTATTAGAAGTCTACTCAAAGGCTATGGAAAAAACTTAGTAGAAAATCAAAGATTCACTGCATGGCAATATAATCCCAAACCGAATCCCAGCAGGAATATTTCCATTTTATATGCTAAACTCTAAGAGTGATCTAGATGAATGATCTAGATGTCCTTTTTAAAAAATTGAATGGACATGGGGTGCCTGGGTCTCTGCCTCTGCCTAAAGCCTCTGCCTTTGGCTCAGGTCATGATCTCGGGGTCCTGGGATCGAGTCCCGCATCAGGCTCTCTGCTCAGCAGGGAGCCTGCTTCCTCCTCTCTCTCTGCTTGCCTCTCTGCCTACTTGTAATCTCACTCTCTCTCTGTCAAATAAATGAATAAAATCTTTAAAAAAAAAAGAATTGAATGGACGAAATCATTAACACTAATCCCTTTATCATCCTATTCCAAAAAAGGGGGGGTTATTTTAATCCTCAAAATGAAAAAGAATAAAATGGAATCTGGATAATTCATAATTGATTTAGGTTTAGTACAATAATAATTGCAAAGATGAGTAAATAGCCTCATTTACACCTCCCATTACTAACTTAAACAGTCTCAGATCAATTGGTATATATCTGAACCAACTACAATCTCAGAGACAGCTGAAGAATACAAAAGCTATCTATGCTTATTCATCTAGACATGCAAGTCACTCAAGACTAGCTCATATTTTGATATCATCACTTGGATAATTTTGATTATGTCAGCTGAAATAGGAACAATAATAGATTCAGACTCTGTCTGCATCTTCTGAAAGCTTTTTCTAAAATACAAAGCATGATCATAGGTTGGAGGCTTTAACAATTCCATTTTGTTTTATGACACATAAAGGAGCAAAGTTTTCAGTAACTCTTCCCTGCTCTTTCCACACTTCTTCTGGGTAGCCCCCACAGGACATTGTTTGGAATGTATCAAACGGAACAGTTGAAAAGTAATGAATAAATTCAGACTCCTGTCTGAAAAATCAAGAGAAAGAAAAATAATAATTTTGACCCAGTCCTTAGAAGATCCAAGCTAAATGACTGCACACTGTTCAAAAATGTGAAAAGAACAAAATTAGATTTTTTTATGACGTAATTTCATAATGAACAATATAGATATATTTGCAAGGCATAATCCATAGTAAGAGAGTTAAGAAAAAATAAGCAAATTGTCAGGTGCCTACATATAAAACATGACTTAATTTAAATAGAAATCTACGAGCAGTACTTATAATGCTAAAGATGTAAGCATTAACAAATATACTATTTAAATATCATATTATAACCTCAGCCGCAGCAACTTCTTCCTAGGAACATCACCAAAGGCAAAGGAAGCAAGGGCAAAAGTGAACTATTGGGACTTCATCAAGATCAAAAGCTTCTGCACAGCAAAGTAAACAGTCAACAAAACCAAAAGACAAGTGACAAAATGGGAGAAGATATTTGCAAATGACATATCAGATAAAGGGCTTGTATCCAAAATCTATAAAGAACTTATCAAACTCAATATCCATAGAACAAAGAACCCAATCAAGAAATGGGCAGAAGACATGAACAGCCATTTCTCCAAAGAAAACATCCAAATGGCCAACAGACACATGAAGAAGTGCTCAACATCACTCAGCATCAGGGAAATACAAATCAAAACCACAGTGAGATATGACCTCGCACCAGTCAGAATGGCTAAAATTAACAAGTCAGGAAACGACAGATGTTGGTGAGGATGTGGAGAAAGAGGAAACTTCCTACCCGGTTGATGGGAATGCAAGCTGGTTAACAGTATGGAGGTTCCTCAAAAAGTTGAAAATAGAGCTATCCTACAACCCAGGAATCGCGCTACTGGATATTTACCCTAAAGATACAAATGTAGTGATCCAAAGGGGCACATGCACCCGAATATTTATAGCAGCAATGTCCACAATAGCCAAACTATGGAAAGAACCTAGATGTCCATCAACAGATGAATGGATAAAGAAGATGTGGTATATAAACACAATGGAATACTATGCAGCCATCAAAAGAAATGAAATCTTGACGTTTGCAACAATATGGATGGAACTAGAGGGTATTATGCTAAGCGAGATAAGTCAATCAGAGAAAGACAATCACCATATGATCTCTTCTGACATGAGGAATTTGAGAGGTAGGGCAGGGGTTCCTAGATGGTTTCATTGTTGGTGTTAATAGTTTTACTTTTTTCAGTCTTTAACCTTTATACCTTTTTTTAGAGGTGTAAAAGTTATTAACAGTTCCATGAATGCTTTATTCGTACCTCACAAGCAGTTTGAGAATTGGTGAGGTCAGTTATTACTAATCCCCATTTTAAAGATTTGTAGCCTGAAGCTTAAAGGGCTTAAGCCATTTGTCTAAAATCTCAAGGGATAAATCTCAAGGTTTTCTGTTTCATATTCAGTAGTTTGATGACACTACCCCACTAATATTTTTTATCTTTCTAATTGTGCAAGGATGTTTTCTTTTGATACTTCATTATGTATTGCTTAGTAATGTGAATCTATCATAAATTCTATCACATTACAGTTCTATATTATATTGAGTTATTTTGTCTAAGGTAAATTCATGGAGCAAGAAGTGATTTTTCTCCTTTATAATCCTAATGCCTTTTTCTTTCTATAAAAAAGTTGATGGTTTTTATTCTATCTGTACTACATGGCTATAATATATCATTCAAAAAAGTATAACTTCAGTGGAGTTTCATCTTTGAGAAAACCAAAAACTAGGTTCCAGCTGCCAGACATATGCCACACATTCTTGAAAGGCCTTGAAAAAAATCATTAAACGGGATAGCTTTTGAAATATCACTCCTTCATTTTATTATATCTGCATCTCTTTTAAAGATAACTGGATCTCTTGACTCATTAAAACAGGTGAGGGTCTAGATGCTAACTCATAAATTATTCACACATTTGTTTGTTCATTATATACACTAATACTTCCAAAAGGAATTTGTGACAGCTTACAGAGTCAATAAAGCTTTCGACACAGTGATAAAAGAATGAGACTCCAGCATGAAGAGAATGAAGTAACCTAGCCTAGGGCACATTACTTATTAACTGAATAGAATATTTAACTATAAGTTGCCTAGCGGCCAATGCAAAGTAAAATAAAGGGCAATCAATTATATAGCTCATATTGAATAAAAGAAATAATAATTTTTAATTAAATTAAAACATTTTCCCAGCATTAAACACTAAGAGAAATTTTGAATTTACAGATATGTCACTGGGAAAAAACAATTTAAAAGAAACATTTAGATGAATATTAGATACATTCTTCATAAATTCTTACATTAACTCTGATATCAAATTGCAGCCCTTAGAATCTACTCTATGTAGGCGTAAAGCTTACTGTTCCTTCAACAATGTATGTATGAGTTCAGAAGCTCTAGATGAACAACTCACTCCTTCCTGGGGCACTAACACTATTGCTCCTTATTTAAGCATGTGCCTGTTCATAACAAGTAGATATAGTTCCAATTGCTATCCACATTATCAGTTCATTGTTTTTCAGCTTTTCTCTAAAGATCTTTGAAAATAATAAAATTCAAATACTTTTCATCTCACATTTTTAGTTGTCATAAATAGCCCACACAATGTTTGAAAGTGACACAAATTGTAAGAAGGAGTAACCATGAGGGAATTCAATTTTTTTCTCTGAAACATACATGTAAAAAAAAACAGCTCTGGCTAATTTGAGTCACTTTGTTACAGACACTGGGGAAAAAAAACTGCTCTATGGGAGATGAGGCATAGGAAAAAATGAAATGAATACTTAGGTCTGCAGGAGACTTCACGGAGGCATTTGTGTTCTTAATACTCTGACCTCCCCCTCCCCACCACCATCGCTGCCATCTTTTCTTTTTTTTTTCAATTACAGATAGATTTGCTCTAGGGTACCTGGGTGGCTCAGTTGGTTAAGCATCTGACTTGATTTCCTGGTCACCATCTCGGGATTGTGAGATTGAGCCTCAACTCTGGCTCTGCCCTGGGCCTAGAGCCTGCTTAGTATTCTCTCTCCTCTTCCTTCTACTCCTCCAGTACTACTCCCCAATCTCACACTCTCTCTTTCAAAAAAAAAAAAAAGGAAAAATTTTGCTTTATTCTTTACATATCAATTGTCCGTATGAGTTTGCTGTTTTTTACTGAAATGCCATTGCTAAAGTAATTTCTTCTACCACCTATCAACTGAAACTTTTTCATTGATTTGTTTTATTTATTTTATTTTATTCATTTATTTGAGAGATATAGAGAGAGAGCAAGCAAGAGGGCAGGAGCAAAGGAGCAGAGGGAGAAGCAGGTTCCCTGCTGAGCAGGGAGCCCACCAAGGGGCTTCATCTCAGGACCCCGAGATCATGACCTGAGCTGAAGGCACATACTTAACCAACTGAGCCATCCAGGTACCTCTTGCTGAATTCATTTTAGATCAGGTTCCAAAGTGATCATATGATTCTATTTCCCCAATTTACTCAATCTGCATATAATCATTTTTACTGCCTACATTAAATACTTAATTTTTATTCTACTCATGTATTTTTGTTATTTTTCTTTATAGCTCAAACTTAATCACTCCATTCTTAACTAAATAATAAACAAATAGAAGGCTATATTTCTTTGTAATTGGTCTCATATGCAATTATGTAATGATTTATGAAGACTAAATACTAAATTATCTTTAAATAAGCAATCACATATATGACATATATGTCAAAAATATCATTTCCTAGACAAAACGAATATATTGGGTTTTATTAACACAATAAAACATGTTTATTGTTACTCTAGCAACAGCATTTAAATATGCAAAACACTTACACTGCCTAGCACGAAGTATAAAATGAATAAATGTTGGTGTACCATCTCTCCCTTTAATAGTGCTTTGTTGTGTCAACAAAACAAAGTAATTTTGCTGTGACACAGATGATAACATCCTCAGACAATTAACAAATTTAACTTCTGTTCTTCAGTATCTTTATTTTACCAATTGCTAGGCAGTATAATCTTTATAGTTATTCCATAATATCTATTGCATATCTACACTTTGCTGGACTACTTTAATCCTAATCAGTCTTCCATATGAGAAACGGAGATTTATACAACCTCCTCCATTACATCTTTAACACATTTACGCTCTTTCTTCCTAAATTACAAGCTACTGAAATTTTTATTATTATTATTTTTTTAAAGATTTATTTATTTATTTATTTGACACAGAGAGGGAGAGAGATCACAAGTAGGCAGAGAGGCAGGCAGAGAGAGAGGGGGGAAGCAGGCTCCCTGCTGAGCAGACAGCCTGATGCGGGCCTCGATCCCAGGACCCTGAGATCATGACCTGAGCCGAAGGCAGAGGCTTTAACCCACTGAGCCACCAACGCGCCCCTTTTTATTTTTAATAATATAACCAAAGCATTTATTTTTGGCATGTTGACTGACACAGGACTAGCTCCTTTAAAGAAAAACTAAGTTTATATTGACACTAAGCATGTCTAAATTAGTACCCATTTCCTATTCCATGCTCATGAATTTCTTCTAACATTATACTTCTGTAGTTAAAATCTAAGAATTTTACATGTTTTGAATCACAGAGGAATGATTTTATTTCACTGAAATTTCCTTTCTTAAGAATTTCTCAAAACAGAAAATTTAGAGAAACAAAAGAGTTTATTAAAGAACATTTTCCCTTAAACTAAGAAATTAATTATATGAAGAACATTAAATCTGAATCAAGAATCTTGCAATTAAGGAAAAAATTACTGCAATTTTTATATTATTATTCAATTTCTAACAAGTATGCTTTGAAACTTTTTTTTCTACATAGAGGTATATCTAAATATTAGATCCTTAGATAATAAGTCTCAATCATCAGAAACTGTTTCCGCATGTAAAAATTAAAGATTAGTCATAGTTTTTATATGACCCCTTCCAACTCTAAGATTTCATTTTATTCTTGATGAGGGACTAGATGGACAAATTCTAAACAATTTTTCTCTTGGATTACCAAAAATATTTTCTCACTACCATATGAAACATCAGTTTAAGTTCAATTTAAATGAAAGGAGAGGTTCACTTACAGGCTTTAATAATTCCATAAGTGAGGACCACGTTCTACTGCAATAAAGAACACAGGAAATAATCATATTTGTATATTATATGATATTTCATAACTTCAAAACAGTCTTGGTGCCAAAGAATTTTCTTTTTTCCTACAAAATGATTTATTTAAAAATCAACAATATTTGGCATTCATGCTCCCCTGCAAAGGTCTCATCCAAATATATCCACATACACAGTTGGCCATGTTTTCTCTCTTTTAATTGAGTATTCTGGCACAAATAATCGTGTCTTTCAATAACTTTATTATTATTTATGCTTATTTCTACTCCCCTCATGAATTTTCTATTTATTTAACATCTTCAGTAAGTTCCAAAGAAACAATGTACTATTTCAAGTCATCCTTAACAACATGAGACAACCACAGACTCAATAAGATACATTCTTTATGGCCTAGATCTCTGTTTATCTTACAGGCCATTTATTCCTATACACATAGTTTTATATAATTTGTCATTTAGCTATGAATAGGTCACAATATGCAATATATTCACCCTTTTTAAATACTTTCTTAACGATGCTACTGCCTCTTAGCAATCTATTTTATTATAATTGGTATGAATTGATTACATAAGCCAACAAGACCTTATTATCAGTAAACTATGACAAATATTTGCCCACTATTTATAGTATATCAGCCAATGGGCTAAATGCTGAGGGTATGTACAAAAAGAGAATGATAATTGTGCCTATGTAGTCTGAAAGCATTTTGAATATTATTTAAAATAGTTGAAATATCTTCATTCCTGCTATTGATATAACTTCTATGCAACACATGACTTTTCTTTTATTAAAATATCCACAATATTTTTTGGACAGAATATCTACTCGCATTGTAAATCACCAAATCCTTTACATCAATTTTCTAATCATTAATGTAAAAACAAAACAAAACAAAACACTGTATATTCATTCCAATCACCTCAACTTGCCATTTACAACATAATCCTTGTGAAAACTCTCACAAAATATAGTCATGGGTCATGGTGGTAGGAAAGAGGGTTCTACCAGGCAGAAAGATATCTAAATCTTGGTAGCCAAGCATGTTCCTTAATGCATAGAAAAGTTGGTCTTCACTAAGATTGAAGACCATACTCATAAAGAAGCTAACATTGTTGACTTGAGAGTCATATCTCCAGGTACAGGTGTACTTTAGGTCAAGATAGATTTTTGTTATAAAAAAAAATCCTACTACAGGATTCATTTTACACTTAATATGACATTTATATAATAATTGTGCTTCCCTAAGTCTATTAACTTAATGGTGTGACTTAAAAATGTCTTCAAATTAATAAAATATGATAACATTAATTCATGTGACCATTCACTCCTCACATATTTATTGAACATCTACTTTGTTCATGGCATTGTTCCAGACACTGGAAATACAATGGTAAATAAAACAAAAGTGATACTCTATTATTCAGTTTTATGTAGGAAACTCTCCTGGTTAATATCACATTTTCTCCTAAAGAGGTAAAGAAGGAAAAAAGCCTCTAAAAGTACTCTCTCAGGGGAAAGCACTATAAAATCATTCTTCTCACTAATTGACATTTTAGAGGAAACAATAAGAAATTCCTAAACATAAATTTATTGAAAATTCATTACTCATCAATCTACTCAATGATATTTAAGCTAGTCCATATATTGGAGATCTTGTTAAGTGTATTTCCTTAAGTGTCATTTTGCTCTTTATCCATCAGTCAAATTTTCCACACTTGAGCAAAGTGACCTTTTATTTTTAGAGGATGTTTATGGATGGTTAATTTTTCAAATTATACTTGACTTTCTTCTAACTACAAATATCTTAATAAAAATTAGCTTTTAACTTTGCAGTTTCCATTATATGCATTTTAGTTAAATAAANCTCTCTCTCTCTCTGACAAATAAATAAAATCTTTAAAAAAAAAACCCTAAACTTTTCTTTACTTAAATGTCCATTTTAGGGCGCCTGGGTGGCTCAGTGGGTTAAAGCCGCTGCCTTCGGCTCAGGTCATGATCCCAGGGTCCTGGGATCGAGGCCCGCATCGGGCTCTCTGCTCGGCAGGGAGCCTGCTTCCTCCTCTCTCCTCTCTCTCTGCTTGCCTCTCTGCCTACTTGTGATCTTTCTCTCTGTATCAAATAAAAAAATAAAATCTTTAAAAAAAATTAAAAAATAAATAAATAAATAAATGATAGGTGAACAAACCTATGAACATAGCAGTCCAAAATCTCATTGACTATATACATGCTTTGATATTTGAAGGTTCCTTAAAAAATGCCCCCCCAAAAAATAACAAATTTATGGGGATATAGCAGAGATATTTTAATTTCCTAATCCTGAACCTAGAGTTTTAATAACAGTATAAACTCAATCTCAATTTTCTAATCTTTAAAGTGATAATCTCATAGTCTTCTAAAAAGGATTAAAAGAATATACATTAAAACAATTATCTCAGCATCAAACACATAGCTTGCTTCCTCTATCCTTTCAAACTATGCTCATTAACCACCTTTTTTTAGTGTGAGCCTCTAAATTTTCCAGTGAACATGATTTAATTTATAACTACATTGAATAAACCACTAAACAACTATTTAAAGAGCATGGTAACTATCCTTTGATTGCTGCTTCCAAGAAATTATTCTTGATGCTTTCCCTTACTTTTGGCTAAAGCCCAATTTACATGTACTTACTGTACCTGGTTTACATCTTCTCAAGAGCTATCTTTGTCCAATAAACTTTCTGTTTGCTCCTGTTTCTTTTTCAATGGACTGTTTTGTCCATGGCAACAGGCAATAAACTTCCACTTGGATAGCCATTGCAGAAAGAAGGGACTTAATAAACATTTGCTGAACTAATAAATTAATATGTTCCATGACCTCAAGAGATGTACAACTATGTAGGGTAGTATATATATCTTTTATCCATGGATATAACATCATTCCATCTATTAAATTGTACCATAGTATCTAGTATATATAAGTCTGTTTATTCTAGTAGACTATAAAACTCTTTGATGGGAAGATTCATGTTTTATTCATCTTTGTATCCCCAAAGTCTGGCATAGTGGCTGGCATACGTGTAGAATTTGCCAAATAAGATTCTCCAACTCAAGAAAATTACTTAGAACTTGGGAAGATATTGCTGCTAGAATTGTGCTCAAAAGTTTAATTCAGAGGATTAAAATGGCAACTACACACATCACTTGAAAATAACAGACAGCCCAGACAACCCATGATAAATAATCCTTGCTTCAGTTGTGTAGGATTAATTGGAATGGATATTTTATTTTTTTCAAGTTGGCTTTACGCCCAATATGGGGATTGAACTCGTGACCCTGAGATCAAGAGTCAATGCTCTACCGACTGAGCCAGTCAGGTGCCCCAGAATGCAGATATTTTAGAAGTGATTTTACTGGCAATAAAGATCAAAGTTTCAGGCATTTTGGCATAAGGGCTTCGGCTAGTGAAGAAGATAACAATGGATTGACCTGGGAAATATTGTTGATGTATAAAAAAATATGTTTATAGTTTAGATGGGAGAACAAAAGAAAGAGTGGCATTAAATCTAAGTTTATGTATGTGACAAATAGAAGTATCTCTTCTGCTTAGAACCCATGTATCTATCTGAAGGTCAATCAGAATAGCCATAAAGCTGGGGTGCCTGGGTGGCTCAGTTGGTTGAGTGCTGAACTTTTGGTTTCAGCTCAGGTCGTGATCTTATGGATCATGGGATCATGCTTCAAACTTAGTAGGGAGTCCGCTTGAAGATTCTCTCCCTCTGACCCCCTCCCATACATTCTCCACCATGTGCATGCGTGCTTTCTCTCTCTAAAATGAATAAATCTTTTTTAAAAATGGCCATAAAGCCAACACCCTCATACAAACATTACTGTGCCTGGCATGTTTTTTATGGTGACAATTGTCATGTAAAAAGTACTTAACTATGTTAAATTCTACTTAATGTTTGGAAGCATAAATAATTATCTAGGAATATAGTAATTTAGAGGTAGATAAGCCTGAAGACAGAAAAGAGACTAGATGACTTGTAACCATCTATATGTTTACTGAGGTACTGCTATCACCACTTTTAACAGATAATACAATAGAAGAAATTTTTCTAAAGATACAATTATATTCAAATTTTCCATAAACTGACAAATTCTCTTTTTGGTGGGGGTTAAAGTTCTTATTCCCTATTTATATAACCCCTCAGTATTATTTTCTGCCAAATCCTCAAATATTAGTTAAGCCTGGGCCAGAATTCAAATATAGAAAACATACAATTAGGAAATAAAAAATAAATTTCATGCTCATGATAATTTTACAGAATAAGATTGCTCAGTGGAAAGCACCTTTGAATTTTCTACTATTTTCCCTCCTTAGACCATCACTATTGAACATAATTTCAAAACACTTTAAAAAATCATAATAAAAGTCATTTCCCAGGTTCACGTAAAGGCAACAATTGCAGTTGTTTTCCACTATTCTTGCCTATTTGTTCTGGAACTTGGGTGCCCTCATACTGACCTATTTTGTTTATTACTGGTCCATCCGATTCACCTCTTGGCTGCCTACTCACCCAGTTCTTCAATAGATCCTCCTGTTTGTCACCCAGCTTTTCTTCTTGCCAACTAATATATCATCTTCCATCTGTTTAAATTCCTATGTTCTTTCTGGCACAGTTCAGCCTCCAGATTCCCTCTCAGCCACCTACCTTGCTGCCCTTCCATCTGCTATCATGATTGGTGTCTTTTCTAACCTATTCTCATTCTAAATCATCTTCAATTTTCTACTTGAATTTCTTTATCAAAAGTTCATATCTTAAAGGGCTACTGTCATTGCATTCATAACATATCATACAATCTTGGAGTCGAAAGGGAAGTTAAAAACCATTAAGTTCAAACATGCATTTAATTTTTTAATTCTTCTACCCTTCAAAGTCATTTGCTCTTCTCAATTTCTTTCAGTGATGGTGTTTTGAAGCAATACATTGTACCACTAAAAGATATCAACACTATCATTTGGTATATATGCTTCAGAGCACTACTTCTGTGTGGCTCAGTTCTTGTTAGTCTTGTGGTTAATTGTGTTTGGTTCATTGTTCCAATGTTTGGCATTTACTGATTAGCAACAACCTTTTCTTGGACACCACATTTTCGAGACCATTCAATTCAATTTTGTAGGCTTAATGTAGCAGAAATATTTCTTAATTAGGATGTGTGTTGCTTACTGGATACCAAAGACATTATATAAACAACACTAGCATTTGATAATTACATTTTCGGAATTTGATATTTTAGGAGCATAAGGTGGCATTTTCCCTTGACATTGATTTAGTTGCTGGATAAGGTAGGTGCTTGTTTTTGTGAAGCAGATATGCTACAAGTTAAAACACACTCAGAAAAATGTTTAAACTTTAGGCCTATGTAGCTTGCCATTAGACTGAAAACTTCTAATTGTCCATTCATAGTTCTGGAGGATATACCCTCCCTCTATCAACCACAACTTAGAAAAGAGTTAAGCTTACATTTATAAGAGGTTCACTTAGGATTTACCCTTAAATCTGGATATAGCAGTTTAATAAAACAGTAATGATTCTTTTAAAAAGACTTGACTGATTTATTTTAAATACTGGAAATATTATTAACCTTTCCATTGATGTTAATAGGTGTTAAAGATATTAAAACATTCTCATGTTTGTTTTAATGTAGGTTTTATTATTCTGTAGGCATTATTATAATTTTGGTATGGTAAAGCCAATAGATCTGATGGTATCTGCCATTGAAAAGACAGTTGTTATATTTGCAGATCCCAAGAGAAGGAGACACACCATGCCCAGAGGCACACAGGGATTCTTGGGGGTCAAGGGCCAATCAGGAGGCAGAAGGAGGGAGAAAACTATGAGCAAAAGCCTTCATTGTGGTTTTTCTCAGGAAGGAGGCAGAATGAGTGGATTTAGGATTGGCTAGTTTGAATTACTTCGGGAAGCTCTGGTGGCACTGGAGCTGTCCCGAGTTGGCTGGTACTTGTCCCTGGGGTGATTAGGGCAAGAAGAAATTGGCCAGAGTGTTGAGAACCCTAATAAGGAAGTTTAAGGTGTAGGCTCCTGGTTGCTCGCTTTGCGTTTGAAAAGTGAACTCAAGGGTAACTGGTTCACTAAGTCTAGTAATTGGCTAAACTTGGGAAGGGCAGTCCCTCCAGGGTCAGCAAAGCAGAGCATGAGAATACAGACTAAAAGGCAAGATTATTGTAATAACATCAAACTTACAATCACTAAAAAATGGTCAGCATTCATCTGATTCAAGGGTCAGAAACTTTTTGAGCATCAAATTTTCCTCCAAAAAAAAAAAAATTTTCCTCCAGAGGGATTAAATAATATGAGTGTCTGATGACTATAAAACCAAGTCTAAATTCTTCATTACCTGCTCCCACCCTGTTTATTCTCAACTACACCTATCCAATTCCTCTATTTCAGTCCTGACACTAGAATATAAAGTATTAAGTTTTGCTTCCATGCTTTTATGTATTCTTCTCCTGGACTCCATTTAAAAATTTTGAATATGGTTCTTCATTTGTCCTATGACTGTTAAACTTTTTACCAAATATTATGGATGGTGCTATATTGTACTTTTTTTCTACATTTAAATTATTTGTTCTATGGAAAGCACTCCCCTCATCTTTTTTCATATCTAGGAAGCCAGAATACCTAGCAAAAGCACACAGGAAGATCCTTAAATAAATGCTTCTTCATTATACTGAGTTGTCTTACGAGAGGAAAGTAATCCAAAACAACGAAAACCAGAGTGAAATTTATATTTATAATCAGAAGAAAGGGATTGCTGAAACATGCATGAAACTGTATTAAAATGACACATCCTCAGAGTCAAAATTTAGGAGCATTTTTTAAAAGAAAATATTTCAAAAACTAACTTCTTAGGGAATATATTCTAAGGAGGAACTAATCTTACTATTTTTTCCAATGACAGAAAGGAGAAGATGTAATTTCTTGGTATCACTCTTTGTTATAAATTCACACTTGAAAAAGTTTCTGTGAATCTTACAAAGCTTATAACTTATCAGACCTATTTACTAAAAAATACAGGGGAGGAATGGCGCCTGGGTGGCTCCGTTGGTTAAGTACCCAACTCTTGGTTTCAGCTCAGGTCATGATCTCAGGGTCCTGAGACTGAGCCCAGTGTGGGGCTTCATGCCCAACAGAACTGCTTGAGATTCTCTCTTCCTCTCTCACTGCCCTTCTGCCCGCACCCCCGTCTCTCTTTCCCTCTCTCTCGCAAATAAATAAATCTTAAAAAAATGCAGGGGAGACTTCCTTGTCACAAAAATATAAACTCAGATTTAATCAATTTGTATGTGTGTTTAAGTTTGGAAAATGGACATATTATCTCTCTTCAAATGCTTTTAATATCTTAGTCTTCCAATAAATGATTCATAACTTTTTTCTAATCCTAGTTTTTGGCTAATACTGAATACAAGACATATAGAGATATACAGAATTTTAGATATAGATAGGTTTCTACTTAGATTTATCATAACATATATGCAAACATTATTATAAATATTTATACTGAAAAGAAAACTGATGGCTTCCCATTTTAAAATATTCTTCAACTGATTTCTCACTCTATTAAGTCACCTTTAAAATTCATTTTTAAATTACTGAGCCATATTAGTGAATCATAATATTTCAGAATTCTTATAAATTGATTTTAAGAGGCATGTATCAACTATTCATTAAGTACATTTTTCTTTCAAAATCCTGTATTTAATATTTCACTGCTATGTGGGTTTCTCATTTCATTTCTTCTTTCCTTTTATTATATCCTTTTTGGATCTTCAGTCTCCTTCCTAACTGCATCTGATATGATTATGCTTTGCCATAATAATCATTATCTAACCTCATTTTGGTGTCTCACCTCATATATTGTGGTTAATATTCAAATATCCTCATTAATCTCTTGTTAGTTTCTCCCAACTGACGATCTATAAAAATTAATTACAACTACTGTGGGAATTGGGAACTGAGAGCATCTCATTCCAGAATTCCCTCACATGATCCTGGAAACATTCTTTAACCATCACGAATTTTCAGTGATATTGACAAGTGGCTAGGGGTAAGTTTGAAATTGAATGATGACAGAGAGGTTTAACAAGTGCAGTATTATGTGGACCCCTTGGTTTATACAATCTCACCATGTTAGTCCATTAATTTTACTGCTATGAAATTGTCATCCGGCATGGGGGGCTTTTCTTCTCTTACTGTCACTTCAGCCATCTCCAACAAGTCGAGCTGCCATTATACTCATTACTCAGAATTTAGTATGCAGTTAGGGAATAAATATCTTTAAGTTTCTGCCCCCTTCATTCTTTCCCATTTCCCTTTCAATTCCATTTTACCAGCTGTTAACGGGCCACCTCAGCCAGGAGGTATTTGAGCAGAACTGAACATGACTCAGCATCAGGAGAACTCTAAAATGTATAGGCAGTTATTTCTTCCTATCTTCCCCTCCCTGAGGAAAAACGCAATGTGTGAGTTTCCTCCTATACCTAAACTAGCTCAGTTTTGCAGATTCAAACACGTTCTACAATGTGAGCTCTGTGCCACCATACTACTAGGCAACCGAAAAGAAACTCGATAGAGCAATACCACAGCAGAATTGAAATACATTGTGAAATGTTTGAAAAGTAGTTTTCCTGTGCTCTTATTATCATCGTTCTATATTCCTCTCCTTTTTTTTTAATAAGTGATGCCTATTTCCCAGAGCATACTTAGCATTATCTATTACTGGTTCTTGATAGATTATTTAGCAAACATTTTTAAAAATAGCATCATACTTGAAGAAGTACATATATATACATGTTATACTGCACATATTATGCTTTTCAAATGATATATTATAGTGTATATATGTCTGTATAAACATGTGTACATATATGCATATGTGTATATATACTAATAGTGTATATATATTAATAGTATATATTTACTGTTTAAAATAATCTTTAAAACATTTTACTATATCTAGAGTTTCTTACTAAATGTTTTTAATGCTATTTTCCCACCCTAACAAGAGGTTGAGGAATTCATATCATACTATACATCATTTACATATTTATTAATTACTTGCCATGATATTTAAGCAAGCAGCTTTAATTCACAAGGACTGGCAAATATAGTAGTATATTATTATTACTACTTTTCAATTTTTCAGAGCTTTTGTGAATTTTATTTGGCTTTTATATAGTAGGTTCTTCAAGTATATAAACTTAATTTTTAAAACATCAAGAAAAAATAAAACTTTTTTTGGTGTAAATTTGAGAATATACCATCTATTCATTCTTTTTTTTATAGTAAGGCACACTGGACAGGAGGAAAGAAAGCAAAACACTCCAGGTAGAATTGAAACTGTTTTCTGACAACAAGGTCTCCCTTCAAGGACATGCTATTCCAAATTCTTTCAATTCCATCTCTTCAATTTGTATGCAACACGGTGTTTGAATTTGAGTACCTCAGTGCTATCCTCTACTTCTGGGAGAAGGACTGAACATTTTGGGTGTCTCCCAACATCTTTCACCGTAATTTGAAAATGTTGACATAAAGGAAATAATCTGAGCCAAAGGAATACCACAGCCCTGCTAAAACTTCTCCAGGAGGAGATAATTTTTTTATTGATTCAGCTCACGCTCAGGGCTGCCCCTCCCCAATTTGCAGGCTGTATCTATCCAAGACACACATACATCTAAGCTCTGGTACATTCTTGAAAAGCTTTTGCATGCAAATAAAATACCTTATGGCACAATAGTGTCAAAAATATAAAATAAAGTCACCTTTCAATTAACAAAACAATTCAGAACCCTGACACTGCATCGCAATACCGAGGTCTGAGTCAACCTTACTAATACTGCATCACCGTTATCCTAACTCAGCACATTCTCACTTACAATTACCTAATCCAGAGAAAAACCCTGCACTTACCTGATATGCTGAGTTGTCTGTTGATCTGAGTATAGTATTTATTGCAAATTGTCCATTTCAATAAATGCAGCGATAGTTATACCACAATACGCCTCTCTCCTGCAGCAGAAAGCAAGTTAAAAGGACTTCAAGCTGTGACCTCAGAGGCAGGCACAGCCGCTCCCATCCTTCAGCCAACCTTCTGGGGAGAGCAGGTTAGATGACAGTGAAGCTGGCTCCCTACATAGCAATACTTTCAAATAAAGCATTCTGTGCTGGGAGCTGGGGGATTTACATCTCCCAAACTCGGCTGGCCCGAGTCAATGCTGCTTCTATGCCTGAAAATATTAAGCATTTCACTGCAGTCACTTAATGCAAGAAACTATCTGAGGCGACTTCACAAACCCTGTCATTCTGTTCGGAGACTAAAGAATGAGCACCGCATGCATAATTCATGCATTAAAATCTTCAATGCACTTCCTGTAGCTGCTGTTCTATCCAGTAATGGGCTATTGATCACCTCATCGCTAGGACAATTGAAGCTCTGCAATTGGTTTATTTCCACAAATAAAATTACAACCTAAATCACAGGCAGAAGGCTCCAACCGTGCTCCAACATCCACGCGGGTAAAACACTCACATAGATGAGATAACATTTGCATACTGCAGAATGTTTAATCTGGACTCTCTCTCTGGCATAAACACTGTAGTATCTGTCTTCTTTTATTCAAAGACATACTTCTGAAGATTTTGACTGAATATTTTACATTATAAGTGAGATATATGGAGTTGGTTTTTTTTTCACTGCCATTTCTGAAAAATCAACAGGCTGAACTGAAAATTAAGAAAAAAATAAATAAATAGAGAGATGTATGGCTACAAATCATATGGACAACCTTTCTTAGAAGACTTTAATTTAGAAATAATTAATTTTCATTTGAATAATGTGGAAGAGATTTTTTAAAACATCATAGTGGGTCATATGTTCATCATTGTTAAGTATTTTGGACAGTAAGCACCTTTTTTTCTGGGAGTGTCAGTAGTTCTGAGAGTCCTTTCTTTTAGAATTTAAGCTTCTAAGAGCACACCATGATTTGTTTCTATTACTCTTTTTTCACTGCCTCAAAAAAGTAGGCTTTAAAACAAAATGTGCATCTCATTATGCTAATATTCATCAAGGGAAAAACACAGGTAGCATTTTAAAATGTCATAATAATTTTTGCAAAAAATACCAAAGTGGGAGAGCCATGTAAAATAGCAAATGTATATAAACTCTTATCTATTTCCCAAAGTATCTTCAGGTAAAAATTAATTAAGCTTTATTTATCTACCAAAAGAAGACTAAATATGATATTATTAAGATCACTTAGAAACCTAATGTTGGGCCTTTCCAAAGCCTCTTTTCACATCCACATAGGTACCACACACACACACACACAATTATCATAGTTCTATGTTGTCACACCTGACTATTTGTAAGACCGAAGTGAAATATTCAAGTTCATAGCTTGGGGCTAGACTACAGAAAAACTGTCAGAGGATAAGCAAGGTTTCCTTTCTAATAGTTACACTGTACAGGGAGCAATTGAGCCTTGGAGGAAGCATGATTACAGTGACTTCTAGTCAATAAACCAGTAGCAAGTGAGATCAGCCTGGGAGGGCAGTAGACGAGTGCTGATGACAACAGGGATGGAGTTCAGGGATGTTCAGAGAAATTTCTTTTTTCCAAAGCTTATAAGAGCATGCCTGCTAGGTCATAGAAAAGATAATTGCACCTACTTGATCAAGATTAGGCTAAAATATTCTAAATGGCAGTCTGAGAAATTAACCATCCAAGTACTATTATTTATTTAATTAATATTATTTATTTATTTATTTAATATTATATATTTCATATTCCATAATATTTTGTTCTACCCTGGGAAGATTCTATTTGAACATTTATATATATTGCCTCTAATCTACTTCAAGTGAACTACATAGACCTTGTTTTATAATATTTATCTGCAAAATATTCTTTATTTGTTAAACAGAAGAATAAAAGATCTCAAACACTTAAAAAATTACGGAAGTTATTTATAGCTAAGGATTAATATCCTGCCAAGAGTTTTATCAGTTTAATCATCTACGGCAGTAATTTTGTATTAAGATAACACCTAATTTAAAAATAGTAGAAAATTTGAAGACATTAAAATGTTACTTATCAGGTATGGGGTATAGAGTACAATCATTAGGAGATATAAACTGTCGACATAAACTAAAATAATTACACACATAAACATCAGAAATTTAACCTCTCTGAAATGATATGATTGAATAATGCACCACTGGTGGATGGGAAGAACTTAGTTCATCTACCCTGCAGTGAGTGAGAAGTCAGTATCTTTTCTCTGATACAAATATCTAAGACCCAAGTCTAAAATGAAGGTAGCAACTTTGTATCTACTTGGTGAATTTTCAAATTCAGTTGTCTTAAATGTGGGGAGAAACATGAGAAACACACAAAAACACCTCATGGACCTAGAAGAGAACTACACTAGAAGTCTGTAAATATAACAAGAAAAGCTACAGGGGTGGTAAATCCCTAAAACATCAGAGAGGGAGCTGCGAGTAAGCCTTGAATGGGAACAACTTGGGGGAAAGTAGTCAATTATACTCTTAGATAAAACAAAGCCAAAGACTGTAATAAGAACTAATTTCCACTTTCCAGAAGTCTGGCATTGCCTAAGAAACACTTAACCGATCTTCTCAAATGGATGGAAAACAGAGATGGTGATTTTAGATGAATTTGATCTCTTTGCAGATCAAGAGGTTTTTCCAATATTTTAAATTTATAATGCAGGTAGAATATGAAATAAACTCTGTAATGTACAAAGGGTCAATAAAATGAATCAAAATTTGCAAATAAATCAAAGCATATTTAGTCGGCTAAATTTGTGATATCTATTAAGATATGTAACTAGACTATCTGACTACTGCCATTTGGAAAAATGCATAATTTATATCCATTATAAGAAAACATAATGCCATGTAGCCTTAGGAAAACAATTCAGCCTACCAAAGTTTCTATTCTAAGCTCAAGGGATGTAGGAGCAGACTGCTTTTGTTCTCTGAGATTTAAGACATCCCTTCTTCTTGCTCTGTCCTACCAATACTATAATCATCCCCTAATTATAACACATTTACTTAATTAAACATATTTATTATGGACCTTCTACAAGAAAGGAATTGTGCTAGATGATAGGAAAATAAATATGTACAGATCTGTGGCACCTCCAAAACCGTCATACTTTAGTGGTGAAAACAGGTAAACACATAGATATAGAGAGACGAATATAATCATTTTGATATATGTTAAGATATGCAAATGGGATAATTACTAAAGGGCACTATGCCTGTATGCTAAATGACTTCTAGGTAAGTATTAATTCTTACTTTTACTCCACTAGATGAGGCATAGTAAGAAGAAATACTGGCATTACCAACTGCCCATAGTGTATTTAGGAAATGATTCGTAGAGGTGGCGATACTTATTTATTTATTTATTTATTTATTTTTGAGGCGGTGATATTTAAAGAAGCTAACTGGTGTAATGGAACTAATATGGGTTTTAATTGACAAATTTGGAAATAAAGTCAGACTTCACTGAATTTATATGACCTTGCACATGTTATCCATAGCCCATGAATATCACCTTTATATCATCTGTATAATACAGAAATAAAATTAAATATCTTCCTCTGGCTTCCTGTGAGAATTAAATAAATCATTTAGAGCACAATGGTTACAGGATAGTTTTTGTAGTAATCCAGATGAGAGTTTAAATTCTGCCTTGATTTCCTCATCTTTAAAATGGGGATGATATGAACATCTTAGTTATTAGGAAATTCAAATATTACAACATCTTTATGTCACAGTTTTTGACACAGTAAGGACTTTAGAAACATTAATTTATTTCTTCCCAAAGCTCAATCTTGAAGAAAAGTCTTGAAGGAAAAGTCATTTTCTATAACGAGAACAACATGCATTTGTAGGGAAGCAGGATATCACATAATAAGCTTGAGAAACTAAATTCTGTGTATTAAGAGAATTTGAATAAATAGACATTTTGTCAGGGGACAGGGAAAATTATATAAAATATGATTTATATAAGGCTCTTTTAAAAACTCTGTTCATATTCTGATTCTATAGAACATTTTTCACACTGTTAAGGAGTTTGAAGCTATTCTACAAAGAGAGATATTTAAAAATTTCCCCCAAGAGAATCATATGACTAGATTTTGTAGCTGAAAGATAGACTGGAAGCAGTAAACAGATAAAAAAAAATATGTTTAATAGAATACCATTTGTAATCCACCAGAAGTGGTGAGGACCTAAACAAGGCAGAAAAAGGGATGTGGATACATGGAAAATATTCTAGAGATATTTAAACATTAGAGTCAGTAGGACTAAGTAGTATGAAGAGGTTGGGAGGAATCATGGAAGACTTCTGGACTTGGTAACACAGTGTCCTTCTGTCACTCCCATCCAAAGGAAGAAAGGACTATTAATATCAAAAGAAGATGGTGAGTTGAGATTACAATATTGCACACAGCAAGGGAGAGGTTGGTAAAGAATTGGATACTTATAGAATTTCCAAAAGACATTTTGATAATGGAGCTGTAACACACTTAGGTGTTTGGAGAGTGACCAGAAGTATTTAAGTTCTGGAAGTCAAAGAAGTAACTCAGGGTTGAAAGAGTGCAATGAAAGTAGATGGAGGATGAAACCCTGAGATGTAGATAACAAATGAACTGAAAACCCTACATTAATTTGCTATGTTGAGATCATGTATAAATTGATTACAAAATGGAAAACTTCTAATATATATTAGAACATATATTTACATGTGTATGTATGTATATGTATTAAAACATTCCTTTAGTCATCAAGAAATAAATTCAGTGAAATAAAGAGGAAGAAAAAAGCTATCCTAATATGTAGGTATCCTAATATGTCTCAAAACTTGAGGTACTTATACATTGTCCCTCTAACATTAAATTCCTGAGTTCCATTAAAATACCGACCATTCTCTCAATATTCAGTCTTACAGATATCCGTATACTGCCATGACTTCGCAGGTGTCAGAAAAATGACCCAATCGTAGTTCAATATCTACAAAAAATGAAGATACTAAGAATCCTACTAATGGCTATCAATATAATGGAAAAATAGAATTTAAAGCCTTTTTTTAATTAAAAGACTTTTAAACCTATGAAGGAATTACTATAATCCTGATCTAATCCTATTTACTTTTAGTTATTTTAAGAGAAGCCTGTCTTTTTAAAGTTTTTATTTAAGTTACCATTAGTTAACATACAGCGTGTTATTAGTTTCAGGTGTACAATCTAGTGACTCAACCTGTCCATACATCACCTGAGGTTCATCACAAGTGCATTCCTTCATCCCCATCATGTGTAAATGGCAGTTTTTCTTTTTAAGTGACTAAATACTCTTGAAGGAAGGCATATTTAACTTCAAGTCAAGAAATAGCAGCAACAAATTCTATCCCATGAAATTCACTTAACAGCTCTGGGTATATGCCAATCTGTCTCTAGATACAGATTAGGGAAGAGCTTTGGAAGTTGTGTCCTGCTTGTCTTCTCTAGTAACAAATTTAAATATTTGCAAAATAGTTTTCTCCAAATATATTTCTAGTCTCAAGATAATTTAGGCCTACCTCACTGTGTCTCAATTTTTTTTTTTATTGAACAGAAGTCTGTACCCTCTTAGGTCTTTTAGGATTTTTTAAGCTTTTGAAAAGAATGATTCAACCCATGAATCACTTCTTCAATAAGGTTTAATGGGGAAACAAAGGTTTATTGTATGAATTTATGAATGAATAAATGCCAGCAACAAAATAGATAATACATTAACCTCAATATTTAATTGTATAATACCTTAAAAGTACAAACACCTTTTATGGACTTATATATAAGTTTTAGCTTCACTATCACTAAAAAGCACTTAATTAAAAACTTCTAAATACATGTATTTTTAAAATAACCACATCATGATTATAGGACACAAGTATATATTGTGTGCATTCATGTGGGGTGTGCATATGTGCACAAATATTTTAAAACTTGTATTGAATTATACTACATTTCACATTGGTGTACAGAGGTAACTATACAACTTGTTGAATTTCCACAAACTGACAGCTATGCCACCTGCACTCTGATCAACAAACAATATATTATTGGAGGCCCGAGGCCCTGTATTCTCCCCTCCATCCTCCATCACCCACCCAAAGCCACTGTTCTGACTGCTAACAACATAAATTAGACTCTTTACACAAGCAACCTGTGGTGTTGCAGAACTCCATAGACATAGAACTATTTCAAAAATAAATTTGCACAAGTGTTTCCTATTCACAATCTTCTCATTCTTATTTGATCATAGGTTCAACATGTAAACTGTAACTGTTATACTTTCATTTAATAAAGCAATTTTGTGTAAGTTCCATTTGTGATGAATACTTTAGAACACATTTTTTTTTCTACCAAAAGCTAGATCGCAAAGCAGGATATTAATGTACCAGTAAATTCTTTTGTGAAATATTTGTTTTTGAGGAGTTACTATATAAGGTGATCAACTTTGCTTTTTCATAAGGAGTTTTATCTTTAAATTTGCAACTGTAATTTCCTGGATAAGATTTCATCACAGATGTTTGCTCTATGAAATTAAAGAGGCACTCATAAAAGGGAGTGGATGTAGGGATCTTAGGGAACAAAGCGATATTTTACTGAAATGCATGATGATTTAAATTAAAAATAGATAAGTGATTTAAAGTAGGGACTAAAAGTTCAAATTTATAAGGATAACATATGATCTAGACTGCCTTCTTACTGAAGAATTATCAGATGCAAAACTCTGGGCTACAGAGGCCATTATATAAGCCAGTAATAATTATGTTTGGAAAATAATCCCAATTAGTAACACAAAGGAAAACAGGTTTATGAAATGGAGGGGAGAGAAAAATTAGTTTGGGGAGTGCAGGTGTGTGTGAATGCAAACAATACCTGGCTTTCTTCTGACCCAGCTGATACTGACTTGAGCCTTTTCTTTCACAAATATTCATTGATGTGGGTTATGGATCAAAATCCAGCTCAGTACTGGGAATTTAATGGTCCTTATCCCAAAAGGTTTAGAATCAGTGGTCTATTGGAGCTAGCCCATACCAGTTTTAAAAGTCTATTTTAGGGGCGCCTGGGTGGTTCAGTCATTAAGCGTCTGCCTTTTGCTCAGGTCATGATCCCAGGGTCCTGGGATAGAGCCCCGTATTGGGTTCCCTAGTCGGTAGGGAACCTGCTTCTCCCTCTCCCTCTCCCACTCCCCCTGCTTCTGTTCCCTCTCACTGTGTCTCTCTTTGTCAAATAAATAAATAAAACCTTTTTTAAAAAGTCTATTTTAATTTTCAAGAACTTTTCAAGCCAATTATTAAACAGTTATTATTTAAAATTAAATGATATGAATTTACATTTAAAGAAATTACATTTTAAAAAGACAAATACTCAAAATACATCATTTCCTATACATTTTACTATTGTCAGTGCTTTAGAGATTGTTTACACCTATTCTATCTGTATGGTGGAAATGTTATAGAATAGTGTGGTACTGAGCACCTCTAACTCCATATTCAACAACATCATGTTGCTAGCTTGAAATCAACCATGATAAAAATAGTTACAGGACCAAAATCAGCAAATGTGAAAAAACAAGGCCTTTCTTTTCCCCTGGAAAGCCAGTTGTTAAACATTTACTAGCACACCTCAGCTTGGATTTCAATGTCTAGAAAGTTGTAAAAGCAATTATCCTTAACCAACTCCAACAACATGGTTTTCCAATTTTGATTTTAACACTATTCCCTCAAAATTTCAACTAATGTTACCAGTATGGATAGGCAAAAGTTGAGTTTTAGCAAATTCTCTTGGCCAACTGAACAATGATTGAACTTAAAGGAATGTCTGAGAATATTTATCCTAAAAGTTCTGTACTTTTTCCTATTAAGAAATGGGGAAGGAGCACCTGGGTGGCTCAGTCTGTTACACATCTGCCTTCAGCTTGGGTTTTGATTCCAGGGTCCTGGGATCAAGCCCCCTTGAGCTCCCTGCTCAGCTGGGAGCCTGCTTCTGCCTCTCCTTCTGCTGCTACTCTTGCTTGTGTTCTCTTACGCTCTCTCACTCTCTCTCAAGTAAATAGATAAATAAATAAAATCTTAAAAGAAAAAAGAACTGGGAAAAAAATCAGGATATTTTCAAAGGTGGTTAAATCAACCAGGTAAATAAAGAGTTTAGAAAAAAATATTGACGTTAACATTCCTTCATCAAATCATAGAAAAATGTTATGTAGCATTAGCTACAAAAATGTTTTTAACTATCTGATTGTCTTTCCTTCTTCCACAAAAATATTAAAAGAATTTTTAAATGATAAAACAATTATAAATATACCATCAGTCCCAGATGTGCATTTTTGCTATAGTTGAATAGGTTAGTAAGGTAGCTACCTAAAAATATATAACAATAATTTAAGAATAATGCATTTGTTTAAGAGAGTAAGATAGAAAATAAGTATTACAGATTTCACTTAAAAATATACAGGAACATAGAATGATAATGAGATTCTGCTAGTATATGAAAGGGATGTTGAGAGATCCACTTCTAGTCAGTCTTACTTAGTATCTTCAAATATAGTCAGCCTTACTTAGTATCTTCAAATACCTCCATATTTGGAACACTAATAGGACTACCTCAGAATCTTTAAAATCAACAGGGTTTGATTTGGGTACAGCAGAAAGCTTCAACTTGAGAAGAGGGTGGTACTAGGTTTTGGACAGACTAGAACCATCTTTAGGTTTTCTTAAGCTAGCTCTTTGAAAATGTCTAACATCAGAGCTCCGTATACTCATATCTTAAGTGCTACTAAAGTTAGTCTTTCTCTTAACTTTTAAAACATCTGAAATTAGTTGTGAATTAGATTTAACCAAAGTGGCAATAAAGCCTCCATCCAGATCTATTATAAATTACATTGACTCAGATGTCCAGACTAAAAGAAAGAGCATGCTTTATTCTGGCGATAAATATTATTACCTTAGTCTCTTTTGTCCTTTTACACACAACCTACAGTATACAATAAAAAAATACTGCAGGATATAAAAAGGAACAAGAAACTGAGTCCCATATCAAGAGAGTAAATAGTCAATAGAAACAGATCCAATAACGTAGGGACAAGGATATTTTAGGATTGGACAAGGTCTGAGGAGATGAGGCTTTAAAATGTATATTGTAGTCACTTTAAAAGGGGGAAATGGTGTTTGGCTGGCTTAGTCACTAAAGTATGTGGCTCTTGATCTTAGGGTCCTGAGTTCAAGACCCACACTGGGAGTAGAGGTTACTTAAATAAATAAACATTTATGTATATTGTAGTCAAATGGTTGAAAATAAACTGAATCTGAAAGGAGACATTAATTGTAAGCATAAAGAAGCAAGAAGAGATCAAAGAGTTCTGAGGTAGGATTGATAAGATCTGTTGACTGATTCTATATGAGGGATAGTAGAAACAATGTTTGGAATACCAAGATTTCTACCTTGAAAAATCAGTGGATGTTGACAACAATGAGTAAAACTAATTATCCAAAAGTTAGAATAAATATAAAATGATAGAAGACAATGAACTGTATATGTCTACTTCACCTCCTCTTTCTTGACTTTTCAGTGTTCTCTCCAATCTCTAATAACCAGAATATTTATTTATTTGAATCCTGGGATACCATAGTCTCTTGGTTACTATCTTACTTCTCTGGCATTTCTCTCTCATCATCAGCTCATTTACTTTATTTCCACTTAAATATCTGTAACCCTAAAGATTTCTCTCTCTTGTCCTGTCCTGTCCTCTCCTCTCATCTTTTTCTCATTTTGTGCTAAATTCTCTCATCTACTCTCATAACTCAACAGATTACATGTAATAAGTTCAAACTTGTTTCTCTAACTAATATTCCTTCTGAACTCCAGATCCATCAGCCCTCATATGCTTAATGTTTACACTTGGGTATCTCACAAGCATCTCAATCTCAGGCAGTTCACAAACTCAACTTATTTTTCCTAAATTTGGTTTTCCTTTTTATCTCTCTATGCTAGGTAATGGTACCTTTATCCATTCATCTGCTCATACCAGAAGCTATCATCTTTTATGCTTGAAAGATCATATATATATTTTCATGAACTCAAACTTTTTCTCTAGGCAAGATCTCTTTTCTGAAGGCTAAACATGTCAACTTCATATTCCCACTTAGTTATCTCACTCTGAGATAACTGAATTCTCAATATTTTTTTTCTCCAGTCCCTCCTATCCTGGTGAATGGTACCATCCTACGCCATGTACTCATGCCTAAAGTCTATGGCTATAACTCTCTTTTCTACCTCCTAATTATGTAATGAATTTATCTACTTTTTTTCTATCTTTATTGTCAATAATTAAAGTTCAAGCTATCATCATCTCTTGCTTAGACTACTGAAATAGCTTTATAGGTGATCTCCCCAGATCCACTCTGTGCCTGCTATTCCATACAAAATACCACATGAGAACACCTAAAAGAATCTTTTAAAAATGCAAATTCCATTATATTGTTTACTGGCATAAAAATGTTCAGTGTTTTTTCACCACAATTAAGATAATAGTAAAAATCTTCAACATTGTATATAATGTCCTATAGTCCCCAAACTAATCCTCTAGCTTCACTGTGTTCCAGCCACACTGGTCATCTCTCTGTTTCTTCCTATCTTTAAGTTAGGAATGGTTTTTTCCAAATACTTTGCTAATTGACTCATCTTTCAGGCTCTATCCTTTATTTAACCACTTCCAAACTGGGATAGTTCTTTCTGTGATTCATTCTCAAAATACTCAGTAACTTTCCTTTACAGCTGATCCAAATTATAATTAATTATTCATTTAATCCCTAACTTTCCACTATAATGTAATTTTCACTACCGCAGAGACCATATTTGTCTCATTTGCCTTTCATTTTTCATAGGTTTGGTGTTCATCAATGTGACTGGCACATAGAAGATATTTGCTGAATGCATGGACAGATGAATCAATGGCACACTGTGTGCTTGTATCAGAGGATTTGATTCTTTAGGTTTGAATTATCAGTCGCTGTGATAGAGTTGACCAGATAGAACTGAGCTGCCTGCCTTTGAATAAATGGTTCAATTCCAACTTCAGACCTTTGGCTAAGAATAGTTGTGTATTATGCTTTCCTCAAAAAATCACTACTTGTCTCTGTCCCAGGATTTTGCCTCCCTAGCTTGTCAAACCTGTACAGGTCAGTAGACTTTGACCTGTTGTTACTCATGCTGGACAATCTGCTCTGATTCTGTGTCCAAACTCATTTATTCTTAAGTGGGAAAGTTTTATTCTCTCCACAACCCTACCTATACCCTGACCTACTTGAATTCTCAGTTGTCTTATATTCCCACTTAGGTTCAGTCTAAGACAGAACACTGATTAAGTGTTATTAATTCTAATAACTCTAGCTATTATCTTCACTTTGCTTTCTCCAGGGAGATTCTCTTCAGCACCTCGAGAATTTTCCTAACTGGCTCCTAAATTTTCAGTAGTTTAAAGCTAATGTGTTCAAATCTGGTGTGGAGATGATTGCCAGAGATGTTGCAGAGCCCTGAAGTCTTTAACTTTTCTAACTTCTGGTTTCCAGGGTATGATCTATTTATGTACTTTCAACAATTAAACTGTCACTTTCCTTCTTCATCAAAACTGGGAAACCTTAATTGGTAAATAAATTTTTAATAATTTTTAAATACAATAACTTCACAAATAATGTTTAACAGTAGGATTTTTGTTTAAAAAAAAGAAAAATTAAAGGGTATTTTTCTCCTAACTTGTGTTCATATTTCCAATTACATCTTCCTTGCCTTCCCGATGAGTTATTAAGACAGAGGGGCAGTGTATCTAACAGATGAAAGAATAAGTTTTCATTTCTTACATCCTGGTGTTTAGTATTGTGTTTTACACTTAACTATTTGTCCATAAACAAATTACTTAACCTCTTAAAATCTCAATATCTTTGTGAAGTGAAAATATTACTAACAATTATAATACTTCCATCATAAGAATACTGTGAGGATTGATTAAATATAAGAATGTGGAAAAAAAACCCAAAACCCACAACCTTACCTGGCACAGTGCCTTAACATAATGAGAGTTAAAAGTTTTTAGTTACTATCATTTCATACACTCCCTGAAATCTAGCACCATGCTCTATCCTGCTGGATCCTATATTCTAGCACAGGGCTTAAATAAAATAAGTTTATAATAAATGTTTATTGATTGATCAATAAATTCAACCAGATTTTCTGAACACTTTTGTTTTGTCAGGTCTTAATGAGTCAGAAAATACTATCTCCCACTAGGAAAATCATTCATAGTAACACAAGGGTTACTTTCTGCCAAAAAATGATACAAACACATTTTTAAAGTATTTGCTGATTTAAATTTTTTTTTACTAACTCCTTAATGCTGAGGAAGAAAACCGTCTTATCAGGGATTTAAAGTAATTTGAATATTGAGCATAGTATGACCCTATTTTAATACTTCAGCATGGTGAAACAAATCATCTCAATTCAAATTCTAAGGAATAGATTTCATTATATGTATGTTACTAAGTAACTATGCAACAATAGAGTTAATTGTGCAAATAGCAATTATTTATAAAACATCAAGTATATTATAGGTAATAGATTTGGTTATATATTCATTATCAAATGACAATAGCTTATAAACATTGCCATTTACTTGTGCCACACATTTTCTCAAGTACTTTATATGATTCATCAAATCTAATAATTCCTACAACCAACCCCCACGGACTTCTTTTAATAATGCTCCAATGATCTCATACATATAGTAATTTAATTTACTGATGTTTATTTATAAATACGTAAAAAGTTAGAAAGTAGATTAGAATGACACTGGGTTCATGTTCATACTGTTTTCAGCTTCTGATTTGAAAGCACTGTGGATAGAACATGGGCTTTAGTATTCTGGGCCTCTGCCCTGCATAGCTCCTGTGAACACCATCTGGTAACATCTGCCTTCTGCCTGAAGAACTTCCTTTGCCATTACTGATGGTGGAGGTCTAATAGCAATAAATCTGTTTAGCTTTAGTTTATTTGAAGAAAAGTATGAATCTGTATTTTTGAGAGATATTTTTTGCTAGGTAAAGAATTCTAGATTAATAGGGATTTTTCCCCCTTTTCTTTCAGTACTTTAAAGATGCTAAAGATGCAGGTTTTATGTAGGAGTTAAAGAGATGTTAAGAATGACAGTGAGGTTTCTGACTTCAAAAAAATTATCAGTGGGTATGGACAGAATAATTAAGATTAACTAAGAAAATATAATCAACATACAAAAATAGAGGGTAGAGAATTGGTCAGTCCCTTGCACTTCATTCTTTTTAACCCCTTGGCTCTCTGTCACACATTTACTGACTTCTAGTAAGTAGAAGGGGACACAAACTTACTGCCTTCACTTCTTGCTTCTCTGCTCATTCCTTTTCAGTCTCCTTTGCCAGTGCAAAGTTTTTACTATCATCCTTAAAAGGTTAAAATACAAAAAATCTCTTCCCCTTTCATTCTCTCCTCCTAGGTGTTTTTATAGCCTCCAATAACTTGACCTATCATGTATGATGAATCCAAGCTTACATCTTTAGGCAAAGTGTCTTTTCTGAGTTCCAGACCATCAATCTACTGATATACTCCAAATTTACACTTAGGTAAGTAACAGGCATCTCAAACTCAGGCAGTCCACAATTGAATTCATGACTTTTCTCCCAAAATTTATTTCCTCCAATTTTCCCTCTTCTAGTTAATGGTACCAGTCTCTATGTACACCAGAAACCTAGATGTGATATTTTATATTTTCTTCTTCCTCTACGGCCTCTAGCTTATTGGTTTGCACTTGGTAAATATACACTGAATAAGTTTATTCTTTTCTCTCATCACTCCCATTAATCTAATCCAAACCATCATGATCCCATGATCCCTTGCTTGATGTATTACAGTAACTTCCTAAACAGATTTCCTTATATAATCCATATCAAATGCCCTAGAAGGATATATTTTTTTAATGAAATTGTCATCCTATTACTTACTGGTTTAAAATCCTCCAGGGGTTTCCTACTTTAACTAGGATGCTATTCTATATCTTCAAAAGGACATAGCAGTTCTGTATCACCACTAGTCTCGTCTCATATTATTATCCCCTCATTCACTACGTTCCAATCACCCTGGTCATCTTCCTGTTCTATCTTAATGTACACACTCTGCACAGACTGCTCTCTTGGCCTCGAATGCTTTCCCCCCAGCTCTTCATTAACTTTATCTCATTTTTGAGGTTGTACCTTAAAATTTACTTCCCCAGGAAATGTTCCTCTGGGAAACCATTCTCCTAACCCTCCTCCTTTCAGGCTAGGTTAGGTATCTTGGGATTCATTCTCACAATACCTGCACTTTTTCTGGGTAGCACGTATGGCAATCATAATTACTTACTTGTATAATTGCTTACTTAATGTCTAACTCTCCTGATGGCTGAGATCACATTTGTCTCACACTTTATCTCTATTTATCACTATATTTGGCATATAGAGGATACCAAAAATAATTTTTGAAATGATGAATGAATGAATCAGTGGCACAATTTGTGACTGTATTAGCTACTAATTAATTGTATTAGCTATTAAGACCTGATGCTTTAGGATGGAGAATTGGCAAATATTACAGGGTTGGCCAAATATACCTGGTCTTCCTGCTTCCAAATTTCTGCTTCTTTAAATATATCTGCTTCTTTAAATATATCTGGTCTTCCTGCTTCTTTAGTTTCTCTCTAAAATAAGATGTTCCTTTGTTCCATTCCCCTCCTTGCCTTAGCAGGTTTGCCCTAATCTTTCATTCTGCTTTGATTCTTGATGTTTATCACCTCTTTCACTAAGGCTATGTCATCTCTTCTGGCTTTGTGTCCAAATACATCTTCACTTGAATGAGAGTTTCATCTTCTCCACGTCCCTACCTAAGTTCTTTCCCTCCTGAATTTATTTTTGTCTCAGATACACATCATGCATCTGAACCCAGATCAAAACATTGATCAACCATTATTAATTCTAATTAACTCCAGCTTGATTTCTTCATGGAGAAGTTCACCTCGGCATCACAAGACTCTTCTTTTCTGGGCCCAGTTCTGTGGTGCAGTTCTTTTCAAACTTTACATGACATGGATCTCTTGGAATGCTCTTTTAAAACACAGTCTCCCAGGGCCCACTCTGAGAAATTCTGATATATAAAATATGGGGTAAAGCCCCCAAATTGAATTTCTAGCAAGCTACTGGGTCATACAGATGCTGGGAGTCTTGGAATCATACTTTGAAAAGCACTACTGTAATAGTGTGAGACAAGTTTGTTAAAATCTGGTGGAAGTTGCCTGTCAGGTTTCGAAAATGCCATGACTGCTTTAGCTTTCCTACAATCTGGTCATCATTGTCTAAGTGGCCTTTCTACTTTTACTGTTAAAGCCATCAACCTCTTTCAACAACTCATGAACGCCCCTCTGTTTAAAGAGTTTTTCTACAATAAGCGTATCTTTTATGAATATTTAAAAGCATAGTTTTATTCTGTTCACTGATCATTGACCACAGTCAAATTGTTTTACATTAGAAGATATGCATTTTAGTGGCTAAATAGACAATGTTTTATGTGCTGCAGCCTGGGGTTTGGACTTGGGCCTCACATTTAATAGCTAAAATTTCAGTTCATTTATCTGTCAAATTAGACATATAATAATAGCCACACTAATAATACTTAACTCAGAGGAATGTTGCATTGACCCGCTAAATGAAATAATTTGGAAAAAACAGTACAATTCCATGCCTCACAAGAGCACAGAAAATCACTAAAACTGGCATTACGTTTTATGCTTTGTTTTACTCCATAGCATGTAGCAAAAACCTGGCATAAATCGGTGTTCAATAAAAGCTTAATGAGTACCACAAAAGTCACAAACCCAGGTTTGTTTAAAATTTTAATAACTCCTGATTCAGTCAGGGTGCTCCAGGGAAACAATAGCAATATATAAACAATATATAAATAATAGTATAGATACACACATACCTACCTACACACAATATGTATGAGATGTGTGTATGTACGACATACAGTTTATGTATAACATATAAAATACATATGTGTAATATATAGAATATATGTATGTATATATATTTGAAGAGATTTATTTTAAGGAATTGGCTCACACAATTACGGGTGTGCAGCTGACAAGTAAGAAACCCCTAAGACAGGCCAAAAAGCTAGAAACTTGGCAGGAGTCAATGCTGCAGACTTAAAGCAGAATTTCTTCTCTGGGAAACCAGTGTTTTTTCTTAAGGCCTTCAACTGATCGGATAAAATCTCGGACTTCACGTTTTGGATGGTAATCTGCTTTACGTAAAGTCAACTGATTTTAGATGTTAACCACATCTATAAAATTCCTTCTCAACAACACATAGATTAGTATTTGAGTAGTTAACTGGGCACTACAGCTTAGTCAACTGACATAAAAAAATAACACTTGGGCGCCTGGGTGGCTCAGTGGGTTAAAGCCNAATAACACTTGCAATTTCTTTCTATCTCAAAATTCTCTCTTGATAGTTAGTGATTTCCATGATCTAATTCATTTCTCTTTTCAAATTCCTCCCTCTTCATTTGTGAGACTCACTTTCCAAGTTCCATCATTTTTTGAAGCCAATTATTCATCTCCATGGGAAGTACTTTCTCTTCCCTGTTCTCATAGTCATTGTAAGTTTCCTGTATCCCTCTATACATGAAATAATTTTTCTGTTTGTTAAGAGCTCCTTGATTGTGGGCACTGTGCTTTCTTTTTATTTTTATCTCCCAAAGAGACTTTTCATCTTGTACTCAAAAGATAAGTGTTGAATTTATTAAATTATTTTCCAGCAAAAACTTTCAAATAATGGCTTTATAAACGATGTAAAATTTAATTTACTCCATCTGAAGGAACAATATTTTAATGGTATAACACACTAGCAAACTGTGCATTCCCAGTTTAAATAGTCATGATTTACTAAAAAATAAAACATTTAACAAATATGATATTTAATATTTTTTGTAATATATCATGTGGGTAAAATACCAGGTGGACATATTTTTTTAATGACAATATTATGAGTTCAATTTTATTTAAATTATATATTTTCTCACTATCCATTCAAGAAAAAAAAAAGGCAGTTATTCATTTTCAAATTCAAGGGGCAGAGTATAAAACAGCAGGAACTCGGGCAATTCAGCAATCCATCTATCTTGAGAGGAATAAAACACTATTCCACTCTGTACTGGCTGGCACAACTCTTCACCAACAATCCCCCATTTAGATATAAAAACAAACTGTCCTTTGTATTTTGTTTATGCTGTCACCGGGGCATTGCTCTCAAAGCACTTCAGCAATACAAAAATAATGTTGCTGTCTCTCACAGGCAAAGCTAAAAAAATACTCACAAAAAGTGTTGCTCAAAGAGCATATTTATCTCAGTTGGTTTCTTCATTGTGCAATGATACAGATATTAAACTACATTCTTTATTTTTGTCAAGATACTGAATATTTTTCTCATTTTACATACATCTAGGTAAAATCCTGAATTGCATAAGTTATTAGGTATGTATAAGAGAAATGATCTAAATTTACCCACATGAAATTCCTCTGTCCCCCTCCCCCATACAGTATTTAAATTGCTAACCTAATAAGGAGAGATGTGAACAGGGGCAATAAAGTATTATAGGTGCACTGATAAGAATAAGTACTGAGTTCAGAGGAAGGAGAAAGGAGAAACTGGTATAATTAACCTGAGAAGGCAGGGAAGAAGGAGGTCAGGAAAGCTTTCATTCAGTCGAGCATTGGGATGAGAGTATTTTCCAAATGGATAAGATGGAGGACAGAGGAGTTATTCCAGGAAGAGGAGGCCACTGAAAAGCATTAAGGAATGACACAGTGTAGCTCACACTGTTTAAAGTACCACAGAGCACAATGTATGCCTTAGGGTGGAAAGGAGAGAAAGGCACACTTTTCCATCCCATCTGTATCAAAATTTGATGTCCAAGTCCAACATGCTTCATGATCTGGTTTCATGTTATTTATTCACACGGTAAGTGCGGAATAAATATTTACGCAGTGAATACATAAATGAATAGCATTTTCTAAGGATCAATATGCAAGAAACTTTGCCAAAGTTTATGGAGAATAAAAGCAAACAACTACAACTGAAAAAAAAAATGGTCAAGACCTCACAGCTAAGAAATATGACAATTCAAAAATGACAATGACAAAATCAATATAGTTCCATAGATAAGCCTGCTTCTCCAGGGCAGTCTGCACTCATTCTGTTCATTCCTACTTTGTGTTTTGGTTTACAATATTTCCCTTCTCTACCTTCTTGAATACTTCAAGTTCCTTCCTTTACATATCCAGATTTTAGCTATCTCAAAAAGAGAAAGAGAAACGACAGTGATTGAGTGTGCTTTTCTCTTTTTCACCAAGAATTCTTAAGTATTTTACATAAAACATCTTCTTTAATCCTCACAGCTTTTGAAGTGAGTAAAGCCTCTTTGTTTCACCATGATAGCCATGCATAATTCAAAGAGGCTAAGTAATATGCCACCCAAAATATAAAGAGTGAGTGAAGGAGCTAAGAGCTGAACCCAGCTCTGTCTCCCCTTTCAAAAGCTCAGCTCACATGTTAGTTTCTAGAGGAATCACTCTCTTAGGGCACCGTCCTCTGAATTCCCAAGGTCAGCATGCTGTTACACCCTAACCATTAATGTTTTTCTAATTAATTCTTCAGGTTAATTCTATTCCCTTCCATGGATTATGAGATCTTTGATGAACAGAACCACATTTTATGTTCTTATGCATCACCCATGAAACTCCAAACACTGCTGATCACATAGCGAGTGATTGCAACATCTGCATCTTCAGGAGTTTAACCCTCCCCCCCCTCCCATAATGACTCATCAGCCTTGCCAATGCTCAGTGGGAAGATGTAGGTAGGTTATTTTCTGATATGTAGTGTACCAACAGAGTCAATTCTCATATATTTTAACAAAGTCGTTTCTGTATTACCTTATAGTTTTGCTACTAATGCTCTGTGAGCCTGCACGAGCTACCTATTTCACAAGCATTTTGTGAAGATAAAAAATGACTATGTGGGGGCGCCTGGGTGGCTCAGTCAATGAAGCGTCTGCCTCCAGCTCAGGTCATGATCCCAGGGTTCTGGGATCAGGCCCCACATGAGGTTCTCTGCTCAGCAGGAGGCCTGCTTCTCCCTCTCCCTCTGCCTGCCGTTCTGTCTGCTGGTGTTTTTTCTCTCTCTCTCTGTCAAATAAATAAATAAAATGTTTTTTAAAAAATGACTATGTGTGTAAATGAATGCTCTAGACTTTAGAGTAATGAACTAAAGGCTTATGCTTATAATATTTAAGAAAATAATCTACTTGAGTTTCTTCGTTCCTACCAAATTTACCCCTGAACTAATCTGATAATTGAATCAATGTCCATTTCAAATGAAAAACAAACAAAAAAACAACAAAAAACAGTGCCACATGTATTTTAATCAGCCTGCTAGAGAAAATGACCCAACTTTGGTCACGAGAGCACTAATAAGTGAAACAGTGGGAATTTGGATGTATCAAGGGTTGATAAAGGCAAGCAATAACACTGCCTGTACTTACCACTTGCACAGGTGATAAACCATTTCCGGAGGTAGTACAATGACATGGGTTGGGCAAAATGAAAGATAATTAATGCCATCTCAAAAGTGATCATCTTTTCAATTGATAAAATGTAAAATGGAACCAATGATAGATTACATACATATCATATGCATCAATGTGTACAAATAATTCTAAATTTGTCCAATATGGCACCTAAAAAAGGGTAGAAAATTAATTCTAATGGCAACAAGTAATAAAAATTGTTGTAATAATACAAAATAAAAATTTAAGAAAAATGTTCCTTCCTAACTGCAGCCATAGGCTAGTGGAAAGCCTCTCTTATCAGTTGTATCTAAAAGAAAAAGGCAGGGATTCTGTGGAGGGAAGGCTACCTGAGAATCAAGGTCCAGCCGTTATTGGCTGCCAAGCAGCCTCCCTCAAATTTGAGTCACGGCATTGTTTGTTGGGAAACAGGCAGAACTGGTTTTCTGGGATCTTTTAACAGACGAAATTTAAAAAGAAGCTTCCGAAAAAGTTGGAGAGAAGAATTTACGGTGAAACAAGAGATTCGTCCTGCCCCCCTCCTCTGTTGGGTTGTCCTAGGGCAGGAGAGGTAGACAGAAAACCCTCCCTTGAGATTTGCAAGTGATTTTGAATGTGAGACCCTGGCTCTGCTTTCCTGCTTGCAGGTTACTGAGCAGCAGAAGCCCAGATATTTTCAGTGCTGCCAGGGCCTGGGGACTGAACTGCTGCGAGATGGCCAAGAGGCACAAATAAGGAGAAAAGGGCCGAGTCCGCTCTAGTTTTCTGTGGGAATTAGAGATACACAGAGAGAATGGTGAGTTTGGGGTTAGGTTAGGTAGTCCACAGACCACAACTGGACATGCTAACTAGGGATCAAATCTTATCAAAGGTATCCTGGCAGAATAAATGGGTAGTACTGTAATAATGGTAACAGCTCAGTTCACCTAAGAAAGGAACGTGGCCTCCTCTCCGGTAAGATTGTCTTCCTCAGAAAGCTGCTAGGGAGACTCCCTGGCTTGAGCAATTCATCTGTATGACCCTTAGAGGCAGCAAAGGGCATCCGCAGGATATGTCAAGTGCCAAAGACCAACCAAATGTGGGCCTCAACAGCAGAAATCATACATATGGTACAAGTCTTTTCATGCACTCTATTTCCAGCTGTGAGAAAAGTGCCATTCCTTTTCTGTTTTATGAACACAATGCGATGCCAGCTTCCTCAGCAGCTGATGCCCTGCAGGCGTGTGTAACACGTCCCAAATGTACAACTGGTGTCCAGTTAGATCCTTACCACCCAAATTTATAGAATTATATTTCCAAGTGTAAAAGAGGAAATTCTGTACTTATTTCTGAAATATTTTATCTTGTTGGTTTGAGCTCAGGGTTATCATTGTTATAATGAGTTTGAATGCTTATTCTGTCATCTAAAATATTAGCTACTATTATATTATCACATTATGCTATGACAATTTCTTGTTACATTTAACTTTAACTTTCCCAGGTTTGCATTGCACTATATAGGAGATGATTGAGCTACCATTTCCATTGTATAAACTATAGCTCTGACACCAAATTGAACAAAGGACAAAAAGGAAAAAATATAGATGTAGTCATAGGTGCCAAATAATTAGTAAAACCCTAGCAAATCAAGCTCCAAAAGGACTTAAATTAATGCTCTTTTGGGTGATGGTTCAATGTTAGGAAATCTATGGATGTATTATAACACTGTGGTAAAAGGAGATTAATGTGGACCACAGAGCAGAGAGAACAATTAAGCTGAGTACTGGGCGGGTCATGTAGCCACTAGACTCACACAATAGATAAAGTATGTGCTATTGACAACAGCCGTGGAAAGCGCTCAAGTGTGAATCTCTACAAAATAATAGCTGTATGCAAGTCATGGGTCTGTAGAGGCATTTCAAGTTTAGATGGATCTAGACATGTTAAAGTGGAAAATATCAAGGGTGTATATAAAAAAGTAAGAATCTTACAAATTTTCATAGCTTATATTTTGGGAAAATATACACAAATATGGGAATATTACAAAGATATTTCAATAAACATTATTTTTAAATAAACATTAGAAAAATAACTTATGTAAGCATGAGAAATGGTTAAATTATATAAGTTCATTACTAAAATAATGTTTTTGAAAAATTTGTGACATGGAAAGTTTCAAAATTCAACAAAATGTAAAATGAAGTGAAAAAATAGGGTGTTAAAAATTATGTACATATGAATTTAAAATATCTAAAGATGTTAATAAAGCTTCTTTCTGAGATGTAAGATTATGAGATATTTCTCATTTTCCAACTTTCTCAAAGTAAGTGAATTCTTTAAGGCACTCCTATTACAGACATATTTTCTCTAATTGTTATAAAAATCTTTTCATTGTTATCCATTTTGCAACATGAGGAGCATTAAATGGCTCGACTATACTCTTACAGGTGTCAGTGGAGACCGAAAATTCAACTTTAAGTTTCTTTAGGTTCTTTTCACTGCAAAACATACAAATGTATTCTTGCCTCATCATTTCTGAGAAGGAAACCCATCATTTCAAGTGTTCCTGAACATTTCTAAGCAATTTAAGTGTTATTGATTGATAGGTGATTCAGTAATCAAAATGCAAATATATAATTAGAATTTTATCTCCTCTCTTGCCAAGCTTCTGCTCAGAATAATAACATTAGTATGACAGCAGAAAATCATAACAGGAAATTTTAAAAACAGATTATGTTATCCATATATGGAAAAATCAATCTTAAAGTAATCACTATATCAATCATTACATAGCAACTGATATTTATCTATAGGGCATTATGCTGAATAATCTGTGGAGTTTGAAAAATGCAAAAGACATAACTCTCTTCCCTTACAGGTTTTATAATTCACTTGAGATATATATATGAAAAAGAAAATAACAATAAAGGTTTAGAGTAAAAATTAAGAATACAGGGCAAAGGAGGAAATTAAAATATATGAAGTGTCTACTAGAGAGCGGGCACGGATAGGTGCTTCATATATGTCATTCGTTAATTCTCATGATGTATTTGATGAGGCAGAACCTAAAAGGAAGAGGAGAAGCTTCTCTAGTGAACTTAAAAAGTCATCTAGAAAGAACTTCTTTTTATTTTTTATTTTTTTATTAACATATAATGTATTATTTGTTTCAGAGGTACAGGTCTGTGATTCATCAGTCTTACACAATTCACAGCACTCACCATAGCATATACCTTCCTTTTAAAGAGCCATTTTATTTGTCTATAGTAACCTAATAGGTACCTATTTCCCTTGGGAAAGATAACAATAACACCTTTGATGACCTGCTGAGTAGATTTTCTAAGAGGTTATTTGGAGTCAGAGAATGATCCTTTTGTGTCCTATGGTTACTGGAACCTCTTTGAAGGATTTCCGTTCTTGATTGAGGTTGTTGGCAGGAGAGGATACCAGAAGCCTCAAAGGGATCATCACCATGAAGCAAGGGAGAGGATGGCCACAACCCAGCTCAGAACCCCGGTTTAGGGCGCCAGGGTGGCTCCGTGGGTTAAAGCCGCTGCCTTCGGCTCAGGTCATGATCCCAGGGTCCTGGGATCGAGGCCCGCATCGGGCTCTCCGCTCAGCGNCATCGGGCTCTCTGCTCAGCGGGGAGCCTGCTTCCTCCTCTCTCCTCTCTCTCTGCCTGCCTCTCTGCCTACTTGTAATCTCTCTCTCTGTGTCAAATGAATAAATAAAATCTTTAAAAAAAAAAAAAAGAACCCTGGCTTGTAATCTCTCTCTCTGTGTCAAATGAATAAATAAAATCTTTAAAAAAAAAAAAAAAGAACCCTGGTTTAGAGAATCCTGAGGAAAGGCTGAGGCTGGCAATCTTTCTCCTGTCCTGGCCATGGTATAACAGTGGACATTGCAGGGACAATGGCTGAGCTTCTTCTAGATGACAGATGGAATTACGAAGCCCAGAGTGTGCAGGGACTTATTTTAATCAGGACATCCCAGTAGCCGTGCAAAATCCTCAGTTAGACTGTGCTGGGGGAACAAGTTTTCCGTAGGAGCTCCGTGTGCAACGACAGAAAGCAGCAGGTGCACTTTCTTCTGCCTGCTTGGGGTTTAGGAAGCAGGGCAGCCCATATCTGAAGGAATATCCTCTGCGAATCTTGGGCAATAAAAGTGGGCATAGAGAAGACTTCAAGATGAAAACATTGGTTTCCTACTAATACAGGCATGCTCATTCAAAGTTATGTAAAATAAATAAATGAAAGAATATGACTGCAGGGGCGCCTGGGTGGCTCAGGGGGTTAAGCCTCAGCCTTTGGCTTAGGTCATGATCTCAGGGTCCTGGGATCGAGCCCCGCATCGGGCTCCCTGCTCAGCGGGGAGCCCGCTTCCCCCTCTCTCTCTCTGTCTGCCTCTCTGCCTATTTGTGATCTCTCTCTCTGTGTCAAATAAATAAATAAAATCTTTAAAAATATATATACCCAATAAGTTCTTTAAAAATGAGATCTTTTAAAAAAAGAAATATGACTGCATTTGAATTCCAGTTGTTTTTACTTTTTTATGGTGAAATAAAGGCTCAGAGAAGATTTATACCTTGTCTGAGGAGTCATAGCTAGTATTACAAAGCTAGGATTCAAACCAATTCTGTTTGACACTAATATTCTATCTCTACAAAAGAGATGTCACAAGAAAATTATACATTTTCCAGATAAAACTATATATCTAGTAAGACCTAGTAAACTATTATTCACTAGCAATTAGTAAAACGTTTTCTTAAACTCCAGATAAATATCATGGTGCAACTTTGAAAGAAAATAAAGCTTATGTTTTCATTATGAAAAGTTACACTTATTTTATTTTATTCTTCACTGAATCTCAGGCACTAAATCCCCTGTGCTATCTTGGATTCCCTTTTATTGAATAAGGAATTCTTGCTCTGATGAAATGGAATAAAAAGTCATGAGATTTTCTTACATTAGTCATGCTTGAAAAATAAAGCAATAGCTTTTAATATGTATTCTATAATTCATTCTAATATAATTGATGAGGAACTCAACTTATTAAACATCCAAAATAATTCAATTGTGTAACAGAAATAACAAGAGTCTGCCAAGACTTTACTATAATAAATAGGCTTTAATGACACTGAGAGATACACTAGGGCTGTAACGCTTTTCCCAGCGTTTGGAAAGTGCCAAATGGAATAATGAGCACAAATTTGGTGCTAAACAAAATACTTTTAATTGATGATAGCTACCAGGTCCTATATAAACTGTAGCATTTAGGAGAGTCCATGGAATTGTTGAAAAAAATCATATAGGATACAAGTTACAGAGATATAAAGGTTTTAAAGTGACAATTGAGAGAAGTCATCTTACGAATAAGATTAAAGGTATGACTACACTTAAAACTTCTAATTGATGAAAGATTGATATAAATAGATACTATGACAGAGGATAGTTCTTTTTATATCCCCAATGCCTGGAATACAATCTGGGGTATAGTGAACATCACGGGGAACTGATAATTATTATGGGCTGAACAAATAGTTAAATATGTTATACAGTTATTTATGCTCATATTTATTAAATATTAGAAATATTACATTGTATTTAAAAGTTGAGTGAAGAAATACAAATAAGGCCTTCACAATAACACATAATGGGAAGAGAGGAGTGAGTAGAATGAGGTAGAGGCTGTTCACAGAGAAAGGGAATCTTCCAGGTAGATTCCATATCCCAAAAACTTCTGGCTTCCATTTGAGCTATTTAGAAGTCAACCATTAATCTAACTGCCTTTCCTTAGTAGAGCAGAGTCTCTTGTTTTTCTCACTCCTGCTAGTTCTTTATTGTTGGGATGCTGCAGTTTCATTTTTACGTGTTTAGATGTAATTTTCTTGTAATTTATCCTGTTTCAGTTTTCTTGTCTCCAGGATAAGACAGTTAGGTATTTTTCAACAATTCTAGAAAATTCTTTACAATTACTTCTTCAAATATTTCCTTATCTTCCTTATTTCTATTTTCTCCATTTAGAACACCAATTATACATATTATATCTTCATTCTGTTCATCATTTGTTCCATGATCCATATTTTCTCTGGTAATTTCTACCTTTTTCTCTCTTTATGATGTTTCTCTCTTTGATGGCTCTTTCTTGGGATCACAAATTCTCTCGTCAGCTGGGTCAATTCTACTAAACTGTTCTTTAAGTTTGTAGTTTTGACTATAATATATTTCATTTCCATTAGATTCTTTTCCAAAACTTCTCATTTTTACACTCTCTAGTTCCTTGCTCATATTTTCAAACATTTTTTCTTTAAGTATACTTTTGGGAGTTAGAATAATGCTCCCCATTCCCCTCACCCACCCCACCACCCACAGGATTTCCATGACCTAATCTTCCAAACCTGCCAATATGTTACTTAACACAGCAAACAGGACTTCGCAGATGTGATCAAGGTAAACTCACTTAACACGGTGAGATTATCCTGCATTGTCTGGATGGGCCCAGTCTAATCACATGAGCTCTTAAAAACAGAAGAGAAAGGCAGAAGAATGGGTCAGTGAGATGAAATGTAGAAAGGACTCCACCCACTGTTGTTGGCTTTACAAAGATAAGGATGCGGCCATGAGCCAAGAAATGCAGGCTCTAGGAGCTGAGAACAAACTTCAGTTTATAGTCAGCAAGAAAATGGGGACCCTAGTCCTTACAATCATAAGAAATTGAACTCAGTCAGTAATTTGAATGAGCAGGAAACTGATACTCCCATAGAGCATCCAGAAAGGAATATCATCTGCCAACTCTGAGTTTTAGTCCAATGTGAACTATACTGGAGTTCTAATCTATAGAACTGTAAAATAATAAATTTGTGTGGTTTTAAGCCATTAAGTTTGTAGCAATTTATTAGCAGCAGTAGAAAATTATTATAGACTTCAGTATCAGAAGTGAGGTGTTGCTGTAACAAATATCTAAAAATTGGAATTGATTTTGCTATCAGGCAGCAGGTATAGACTGGAAGAATTCTGAGAAACATGAAAAAAAGTCAAGATTTCTTTGAATAGCCTGTTAACAGAAAGATGGAAGTTAAAGACTGTCCAAGAGGGCTCTGAAGGAAATGAGAACATGTTATTAGAAACCAGAGGAAAAGGGAGTTTTTTTTATAGTGGCAGAAAACTTAACAGTCATGCAATTATGTGGAAACTAGAGCTTGTAACCAATGAATCTCACTATGTAGCTGAAAAGATTTCCAAGCAAAATATTAAAGGTACAGACTGATTTTTTCTTTCTCCTTACAGTAAAATGTGAGAGAAGAGAAATAAATTGATGAAGGAGCTGTTAAAAAGAAACCAGGACTTGATGATTTTGGAAATTCTTAACCTACCTGTATCACAAAGATGCTAAAATTAAGAGATTATTTTGAATTAACTTTTATTTAAAATTAAGAGATTAGTTTTCTGAGATTCTCAGAAAGATCAAAAGATCAGAGTGTTTAGTAGCAAAAAAAAATCCTTGAAGAGATTAAGGAAGTGATCATAGATTCCCTCAGCCATCTCAGCAGAAGCCAAAAACAGTGAGGAAACTTCCTTGGAAAAATCTCTTGGTGAGCCTCTTGTCTAATGGAGTGAATCTTGTGACATCCATGGAAGACCCACAGAGTTCTATTTTTTTTTTTAAGATTTTATTTATTTATTTGACAGAGAGAGAGAGAGATTACAAGTAGGCAGAGAGGCAGGCAGAGAGAGAGAGAGGAGGAAGCAGGCTCCCCGCTGAGCAGAGAGCCCCATGCAGGGCTCAATCCCAGGACCCTGAGATCATGACCTGAGCCAAAGGCAGAGGCTTTAACCCACTGAGCCACCCAGGTGCCCCCACCCACAGAATTCTTAAGAATTTTCTACAACCAGAGATACTGAAAGGGGTCAGAGAGGTATGATGTGAGAAGGTATCAATCTGTTGATTGCTGGCTTTGGGGGGGGCGGGGAACCAATGCCAAGGCATGTGGCAGCAACTGGAAGTTAGGAGAAATCCTCAGCTTAGAGCCAGCAACAAATCAAGGAGCTCAGTCCTACAACCACAAGGAACTGAGTTCTGCCAAGAAGTCAAATGAATAGGAAACTGATCCAATTCTCTTCTGGAGCCTCCAGAATGAAATGCATCCTGCCTACATTTTGACTGCATCTGGTGACATCTGTACTAGTACTAGATTACTAACCTACAGAAATGTAGGGTGATAAATCTTGTTTTTTTACGACACAAAGTGTGTGGTAATTTGCTATGGAAACAATAGAAAATTAATGCAGTATTAAACATACTTCTTTTTTTCCCAAATCTGATCATTCCAGCATAATATACCTTTGTAAAACTGTATTTCCTGTCATTTTTTCAGCTTTCTTTTAAGTCCATTTTAATCTATATGCTTTGTAATTTTTGAATTAACTAATTTATCTTGAAATTTATCTCCAAAACATTGAATTTAGATTCATACAGAGCAACTTATTTCTTTTGCTCCTTCCCACCAACTATGAATCTGAAACCATTCTAAATTATTGGATGAAGTGTGTTGAATCAGGTGAATTCTACAACCAAACCTCAGTGAAGGCTGGCCAAAAATTCTGATTTCAAAGGGCAAATCTGTGTCACTTCTCTCAGTATCAAGGTCTAGATAGGCATGCTATTTGGTGCACCTTCTTCATGGTAGGTTTATTTCTCATACACCCTTACTCTTAGAGTGTTGTCCTTAAGGATCCTGGTTTTCCGAGATATCCTTCTACTAGACTCCAACTTGGGCTAGCCCAAGGCTTCACCTTCTGTCTCCAGCTTTGGCCTTGGATACCTCTCAGGCTTGCTGCTTTTGCTTTGTTTTTGTCCTCTTTCGAGTCTTTATTTTTCTACCATCTCAGAAAAACATTTAAAAAGAAGCATTTTGTAGTTATATTTTTAGAGTTTTCATTTAATGACTGCAAGAAAAAGAACTCTCTCTATATTTTTTAAAACTTATCCAAATCTATTTTTATAAAATTTAAATAATACATTTCATTTCCTGTATAACAAAGGTTTTATTACCTTAAGTAAAACTAACAAAGTGATAGCTTTTCTAATCAACTTCTGAATACATTTAACAAGTAACATTCTTTTTTTCCCCTAAAGATTTATTTATTTGAGAGAGAGAGAGCAGGGAGGAAGGGCAGAGGGAGAGGGAGAAGCAGACTCCCCACTGAGCAAGGAACCCACCCTGGGGCTCCCATGAGGGAATGGGGTGGGAGGCTCGATCTCAGGACCCTGAGATCACGACCTGAGCAGAAGGCGGACACCTAACAAACTGAGCTACCCAAGTGCCCCAACAAGTAACATTCTTGGTGGTACTGATGTCAAGAAAAATAAATAGCAAATCAGAGCCAATATGTTTCAAATTTTGAATTCCTACTTGCTAAAAATAGATTGATAGCACATTACATGAAGACCCTCCTCTAGACTCAAAATGAAGGAAAAAAAAGATCACATCTTTTGAGAATCAAATTCTAACAAATTGAAAATCTACTGTTAGTCTTTGTACTAACTTTATAGTTTCCAAAAACACTGATAAAGCTTAAATATAAATTTATAAGGTATATCTTCTTTTAGGTTTATAAAGATCTACATTCACTTATTGATATTTATGAGCAGTCCTGATCCACTGAATCAGAAGTAATCCTATACCTTGTGTTTCTATAACAAGGAATTACACTATGCTATAATAACTTATTTACACATTTTTTTAACTAGACTATGATCCTCTTGAAAAGAGAAACTATATCTATTAAAAATATTGTGGTAGGCCCAGAATTTAGCACTGAATTAGGTACTCAATAAATATCTGATGAATTTAATCTGTGAGAGAAAATGTTTAGTAAAATGTAAGAAGTTTATAACTCTGTGGTATATATCATTTCAACTTGTCCTTTTTTAACGAATTCTAAGGAAAAAACTGTTATAGTGTTATAAAAAATATTATAGTATTGTAAGCCAGCCTTAGTGGGACATCACTGCAAATGAATTAACTGGTAGCCGAGGTAGAGGTTCCTTTCTTTCTTTCTTTCTCTACCTGTTTATCATCTAATTCACGTTTTACTACACAATCAATGAAATTTTTATTCTGAAATAAAAAATGACTTTAGGGTGCCTGGGTGGCTCAGTGGGTTAAAGCCTCTGCTTTCGGCTCAGGTCATGATCTCGGGGTCCTGGGATCGAGGCCCACATCAGACTCCCTGCTCAGCGGGGAGCCTGCTTCCCCCTCTCTCTGTCTGCCTGCCTCTCTGCCTCCTTGTGATCTCTCTCCCTCCGTGAAATAAATAAATAAAATCTTTTTTTAAAAAAATGACTTTAACTTGTATTTGACCTGAAACATTGTTAACAAGATAATACCCAGTAAAAGAAAATCAATATTTTCAGCATTTAATATAAATGTTTTCTAGAGGTGAGTTTTCAGTAATTTGCATTTACTTTCTTTCTTAATAAATTAAGATTATATTGCCAAAGAAATAAATCCCAAACAAAAACTTTGAGAGTTTAGAGAGTTTTGAAAGTTTAGAGAGACTATTATACAGGTTACATCATCTCACATACATTTTTCAGGCTTATATAACTACATTTTATTTTTTAAATGTTCAACTGAAAATGGTGTTTAAAATATGTGTCCCTCGTACACCCGAATGTTTACAGCAGCAATGTCCACAATAGCCAAACTATGGAAAGAACCTAGATGTCCATCAAAAGATGAATGGATAAAGAAGATGTGGTATATATATACAGTGGAATACTATGCAGCCATCAAAAGAAATGAAATCTTGCCGTTTGCAACGACATGGTTGGAACTAGAGGGTATTATGCTAAGCGAAATAAGTCAATCAGAGAAAGACAATTATCAATATGATCTCTCTGACATGAGGAATTTGACGGGCAGGGTGGGGGTTTGTGAGGAGTAGGGAGGGAAAAAATGAAACAAGATGGGATCGGGAAGGAGACAAACCATAAGAGATTTAATCTCACAAAAAAAACTGAGGATTACTGGGGGGTGGGAGGGTAGGGATAGGGTAGATGGGTTATGGACACTGGGGAGGGTTTGTGCTATGGTGTGTCCTGTGAAAGGTGTAAGCCTGATGATTCACAGACCTGTACCCCTGGGGCAAATAATAATAATAATAATAAATAAAATATGTGTCCCTAAAAGGTATTCAGATTGGTAAGAGAGAAGTAAAACTTTCACTATTTGCAGATAACACAATACTATATTTACAAAACCCTAAAGACTCCACCAAAAAACTGCTAGAACTGACGAATGAATTTAGTAAAATCGCAGGCTACAAAATCAATGTACAGAAATCTGTTGCATGTCTATACACTAATAATGAAGCAGCAGAAAGAGAAATTAAAGAAACAACCCCATTTACAATTACACCATAAAGTATAAAATACCAAGAAATGAATTTAACCAAAGAGGTGAACGACCTCTACTCTGAAAACTATGAAACACTGATGAAAGAAATTGAAAATAACACAAAGAAATGGAGAGATATTCCATGCTTATGGATTGGAAGAGCAAATATTGTTAAAATGTTTATGATACTCAAAGCAACCTATACATTTAATGCAATCGCTATGAAAATACCAAAAGCATTTTTCAGAGAACTAGAACAAACAGTCCCAAAACTTGTATAGAACCACAAAAGACCCTGAATAGTCAAAGCAACCCTAAAAAATAAAAACAAAACTGAAGGCATCACAATTCCAGACTTTATGTCCTATTACAAATTTTTAGTAAGCAAAACAGACCAAAAGAAAACAGACACGTAGATCAATGGAACAGAATAAAAAACCCAGAAATAAACCCATAATTACACAGCCAATTAATTTTTTACAAAAGAGAAAGAAATACACAATGTGAGAAAGTTTCTCCAACAAATAGTGATGGGAAAACTGGACAGATACATGCAAAAGAATGAAATTGGACCACTTTCTTACACCACACACAAAAATAAGTTTAAAATGGGTTAAAGGCCTAAATATGAGACCTGAACCCATAACAATCCTAGAAGAGAGCACAGGCATTAATTTCTTTGACATCTGCCACAGCAACTTCTTTCTAGATGTCTCTTGAGGCAAGGGAAATAAAGGCAAAATAAGCTATTGGAACCATCTAAATAAACAGCTTCTGCCAACAAAGGAAACAGTCAACAAAACTAAAAGACAACTTATGGAATGAGAGAAGACATTTGCAAATGACACATCTGACAAAGTATTAGTATTCAAAATACCTAAAAAATTTATACAATCAACACCAAAAATACCCCCAAATAATCCAAATAAAACAGGGCAGAAGATATGAGCAGACATTTCTCCAAAGAAGACATAGAGATGGCCAACAGACACATGAAAAGATGTTCAACATCACTCATCATCAGGGAAATATAAATCAGAGCTACAATTAGATGTCACTTCACACCTGTCAGAATGGCTAAAATCAAAAACACAAGAAATAACAAGTGTTGGAAAGAATGTGGAGAAAAAGGAACCCTCATTCACTTTGGTGGACCTATAATCTGGAGCAACCTCTTGGGAAAAACAGAATGGAGGTTCCTGAAAAAAGCTAAAAATAGAACTACCCTATGATTCAGGAATAGCACTACTGGTTTTTCACCCCAAAAACACAAAAACATGAATTCAGAGTGATACATGCACTCCTATGTTTATTGCAGCACGATTTATAATACCCAATTATGGAAGCAGCCCAAGTATCCATCAATAGATGAATGGACAAAGAAGAGGTTATATATATATATATATAACATATATATGAAATACATATGCTATATATATTATATATATGAAATATATATGTTATATATATTATATATATATGAAATATATATAATATATAATGGAATATTATTAAGCAACAAAAAAGAATGGAGTCTTGTCATTTGCAAGGACACGGATGGAACTACAGAGTAAATGCTAAGCGAAATAAGTCAGAGAAAGACAAATGCCACATTATTTCACTCATATGCAGAATTTAAATTATCATGGGTAGTACTGAGTACCATATAGAATTCTTGAATCATATATTATACACCCAAAACTAATATAATGCTGTACATTAACTATACTGGAATTAAAATTAAAAACTTAAAAAATTTAAAAAAAAATTAAAAAAGAAAAAATATCAGCCCCATGTGCTTCTATTTTTATACTAATCCTTCCATAGTTATCACCCACTCTAAAGTGTTTTTAAAAATATATTTAATGAAACTGGAACAAAATCTTCACCTCTTTTCTTCATGTAACTTTTTATGTCCTATAGGATATATGAATGTGGGGCCTCATTGATATTTCAGGTACAAAAAAGTGAAACCAAACTCACTCTGTTCTCTAACAATATTCCCCTTTCATCAGTTTTGCAATTTTCTTTTTTGCTATAAGAATAAACTTGAAACCATCTCTGCTCTTCCTTCCCCTTTATTCCTTTTATCTAATCTACCATAAAGACCTGTCACATTTGTTTGCTTTCATGTCTTCTGGTAATAGCATGCCTCTCTATTTCCACTGCCTCTATCAGGATTCGGTTGTCATTTCATGCCTTGAAAGGACTACATAATTTTCAATGATCCCTCCTAATTCTAGCATTTTATTGCTAATTGTTTTTAACTTGTTACTCTGGCCAGAATGTGCATTACTGTTCTCAACTACAACAGTAAAAATCCAGTTTAGTAGTTTTTAGCTAAAGGACACTAGAGATGAAACGGGAACAATCACTTAGTATTATCCACCAAAATAGGTCCATAACTTCCATCTGCTCTGGCTGTCCAATTTTTATTACATTTTCCTCAAATACTCTTCATTCCAACTTGTCACTTGAGCACAGTGTGTATTTAGGTCATCTTTCACAATTCTGTTAAGTGGTCTTATTACTGCAAAAAATCCCCTTCTCATTGCCCTATCAATCCAAAGTTCACAAAATGCTGCTTAACTCTTACATTCTCTAGGCATTTTATATAGTGGGAGGAAACCAAAACTTGGTGTAGGATAGACCACAGCTCATAGCCATGCCGCTCACTATCACATGACTTTAGACAGGCCTCAGGTTTCTCATTATACAAGGAGATTAATAATAGTAACAAGAATAATAGCACTTTGGCTTCAAGAATTTGTGAGGATTGTATGACATAAAGCATTTCATAAGGTATTTAGTAGAGTGCCTGGACTATAATGCAAAGTACACAGTATTATTATTACTGTTCTTCTTCTTATCATTTTAATTCCATGACATGTTCCCATTACTCAGCTCATGTTTGATAACTCCTTCCAACATCTATTAACTCAGCAACATTGAGCACTACACTATTTGATATTAATTTTTCTCTAATTTTTTTGTATAGTTGCACAGTGATTTACTCACATGGATATTAGCAGAAGGACATTTATTAAGTAGTCAATTTATCATATGGTTTGATATATTTTTTAATTTTTTATTTAAATTCCAGTTAGTTAACATGTAGTGTAATATTGGTTTTAGGAGTAGAGCTTAGTGATTCATCACTTACATATAACACCTGGGGCTCATCACAAGTGCCCTCTTTAATACCCACCATCCATTTAGTCCATCCCCTGCCCATCTCCCCTCCAGCAACCTCAGTTTGTTCTCTATAGTTAAGAAGTCTCTTATGGTTTGCCTCTCTCTCTCTCTCTCTCTCTCTCTCTCTCTTTTTCGATATTTTTTTAAAATTGAGAAATATTACAGAAAGTTAAAATGGAACCAATATCATTATCAATATCATTATTTTTATTCTTTGAAACATACACATACACACAAACACACTCCAAGAGAACAGCTTACCTTAAGATTGTTCTGAATTCAGCTTCAGAAATGATCCAAGTTGGATATCTACAAATCAATAATTATGAAATTACAGTTAATTAGCTTGAAGATAAAGATGTTTTTACTTTGTATGATTTTTAACATTTACACAAAAAATTAGTTGCATTTTAATCCTCTACAAGTTTTTGTTTGTTGCTTTGCCCATTGCAGTAAAGTTTTAGCATATTTGTAAAATACATTTTTAAAATCAGTAAACACTTTTAATTTAAGGGATTTGAATTTTTTTATTGTTTGAAAAGTCTATTGACGGTTCATAGCCTAAATATCCTCTTATTCACCATTACCGAACTGAACTAAATATTAACATTTTAAATAAAACAGGGTAAGAACTGCTGAACTGGTCCCATTTTATGATACTGAACACTAGGCTCGAATTTATTTTAGAGAAGCTGATATATACACCATATCCAATATACATATACTACGTATGTGTGTGCATGTATATCCCATATATACATATACATATTTGTAGACGGCACACTAATACTCATACACATACAAATTTGAGGGAAAAAAACAGGTGTATCTGAACATTTCATTGAGGAAGCCAAGTAGTTGGGTAAAATCAAATGGATTAAATTCAACCTAGCTCAGGTTCTAAATAAACTGATATTTTGATTATTTGAATAAAAGTAATAGCAACAAAAATTGTGTGTAAAGTTTGATAGTTTATAGAATACTTTTCACATTCTTGTTCAGGCCTTTAATGACTCTCATAGCCATAAATGTGTTCTCTCCTAAATACTGTTAGGGTAAGCTTGGTCTAAACTGACACAGAGGTAATTACATGGAAAGCTTATCCCATCAAATGCACATTCTGAGAATAGCCTTTCCAGTTAAAATACAGACTATATCATATTTCCTCATAAACAAAACAGTTGTAAAACCCACCTACTCATATGGCTGAAGCTAGTCCTTTAGATCTTGAATCCAACATCCCTCTCCCAGAATGACAGTAGATATTAATCAGATAATGACTTAAATCAATACATAATTATATGCCATATTAAATGTCATGAAGAAGGCTCATATAGTACTTTGAGTGCAATGGGGATCCTGAATTAGCCTGAGGGGATAAAGGATAAAATTTGAACTGAGAATTATTGGGTAAGACAGAGCAGGTAGTGGAGAGAATCTCCATTTAGAAGGACTGGCAGGTGCAGGGTGCTGAGGCAGGAAGTGGCGTGGCACTGGTGAGAAGCAGGAAGAAGGCTCTAAGATTAAAACAGAAATGGCGTGTTGTGTAGGTGTGTGTAAAGCTGGGGAGGTTAGGCAGGGCCATAGTTTAGAGGAAGGTTAGTTTTTATCTTACACTCTACAGGAGGTTACTGCAAGGTTTATGCGGAGGAGTGAGGTAGTTAGATCTCCTTGGTGGTAGCTCTGGTAAGGAAAGAGAAAGTGGAGGAAGAATATAGGACCCCAGAGAGGAGTTCCTGCTCTAGTTCAGGAAAGAAGGGTAGTGGCTTTGACTGGGTTATTTGCAAAAGAAATTGATAAAATTGGTTTGTTTTAATAAGTTTGGGGAGATAGATTATAATCAGTCTTTCTCCCTTGATTGTAAGCTACATGAGGGCAGAGACTGCATGTTTTAATGATCATTATATCCTCTGTCACAATACTTTGCACAGGGGAGATACTCCAGAAAAGTTTTTTTTCATGAATGCATGGTTGGAAAAGAAGAAGAAATTGGGAAGTGTAAGGAAATTCATGAAGTAAATAGTAATTTACTATGATAAGAATTACTAGACAGAATTAGGTTTGCAAGTGAAATCATGTGTTTGGATTTAGACAAATTGTATTTAGATTTCTTATTAGATATACAAGTGGAGATATGACTTAGGAAATTATAATCATCTAAAGCTCACAATAGAGATCTTCACTGGAGGTATAAATTTGGAAGTCATAGGCATATCGGTAACACTAATGCCATGGGAATGGATGCGATATCTATGGGGAGAAAATAGCTTAATAATGATAACTGAATTCTTACAGACTCTATGTATCAGTCACTGTTTCAGTCACTGTTCTAAGCATTTTACATGTTGCAATCCAGTTAATCCTTACAATAACCCCATAAAGAGGTTATTATCTTTATTATCTCACTTTAAAGATGAGGAAACCAAGGCACAAAGAAATTATATATAATTTGCCCAAACTCACACACCTAGTTAATGGCAGTACTAGAGTATGGTAGGCAGAATTCTAAGATGGCCTCCAACATGTCCAACTCCTGGTGTTCACACCTTCTACGATTTCCTCTCCTGTGTGGGGCAGAACCTATAAATGTGATGGGAAAGAATTCCCATGATTTAGTTATTAATAAATTGACTTTGAATTAATCAAAATCAAAAGGAAGATCCTTGTGGACCTGGCCTAATCAGTTGACCCCTTCAAAGGAGAGATTGGGCCCTCCCTGACATCAGAGATTAAGATTGAAAGTGTGAGAAGGCCTAGGCAGAGGCCCACATGGTAGAGCATTGGGAGCAGCTTCTAAGAGCTGAGAATAGCCCTTGGCCAATAGCCATCAAGAAAATGGGGAATTCAGTCCTACAACCACAAGCTGAATTCTGCCAATACCAGTGATCTTAGAAGAGGACCTCAAGCCTCAGATGAGAACTCGGTCCTGGCTGACAGCTTGATTTCAGCCTGTTGAGACCCTTAGTAGAGGACCCAGATGAAATTCACCCAGACTTCTGACCTTACAGAACTGTAAAATACTAATGAGTATTGTCTTAAGCCATCAGTTCATGGTAATTTGTTACATAGCAATAGAAAACTAATAACACATGATGAAACCTGAGTAGTTGGTTTACATAGCCTGGGCTGCTAAAGTCTAGCTACACTGCAGAAGGCAAAGGGGTGGGAAAATGAGAAGAGAGACTAATAACGACAGAACCCTGAGGAATGTAGACATTTAAGAAACGGGCTGTGGAAAATGAACCAGCAGGGAGACTGAACACAAAGAAGCCAGGAAGGTCCAAGAGAGTATGGCATTAGAGAAGCCAAGAAGAAGGATCTGGGGAAGGATGGAGACTGACTAAGAGTGTGCAGTGCTACAGAGTGCAAATCAGACGAGGACTGGAGAACATTCATCAGATTTAATAAGATGGAAGACGGTAATACTGGCTTTCCTCTGATCGATTACAAAAGCAGAGTTGGCATTTTAGAGCCCCTTCTGTTTTTTTTTTTAATTAAGGGAAAAAAACACGTGATGGTTTGTGGAGAAAAAAGTGTTTTCCAGAAATATTTTTATTGTTCAGTATTTTCATGCAGAAGCATTACAAACCTCTTCCTCAAGAATTAGACACATTTTGTTAATTACAGCAGGCTTGAAAAATATATCAGTTCAGATGTTTTGTCATAAAATTGAACTTCAAGGATTAATATTTCTTAAGTGACAAGGCAAAATTGCACCCAAGTAGTATTCTAAAGAATATTTAATCTCATGAGATGATTAATGAAAAATAGTAGAAAGAGAACACAAAAGCAAGCATTCAATTTCCAAAACTCATTTATTTTGATCATTTATACCACTACCCTACTATTTATACTACTGGTATATACCAGTATATACTGGTATTTACTAATATACCATTTATACCACTACTGCAAGGGAAATTTATTCTTTTCTCCTAAGAAAATATGAAATCAGATGCAGAAGCCAAAATGTAAGTAGGCATTAAACAAATCAATAAAGATCCATTTTTGACTATAATAGAGTACAACTGAGAAGACAAAATGTACACACAGAGAAAATTAAATTTATCACTTTTTATGCTGCTGTATTTACCCATTGATGCTGCTTTTGGGTTGTCTTGTACCAGTACTTCACTTTGGTGAGAAATTTTTTTTTTCTTTGCCCCAGGGGTATAGGTCTGTGAATCATCAGGCTTACACCTTTCACAGCACTCACCAAAGCACAAACCCTCCCCAATGTCCATAACCCATCCACCCTATCCCTACCCTCCCACCCCCCAGTAACCCTCAGTTTGTTTTGTGAGATTAGGAGTCTCTTATGGTTTGTCTCCTTCCCCATCCCATCTTGTTTCATTATTTTTCCCTCCCTACCCCCCACAACCCCCC
>LNAC01000219.1:779034-816949 GCA_002007465.1 Ailurus styani
AGTAACCTTCAGTTTGTTCTGTGAGATTAGGAGTCTCTTATGGTTTGTGTCCTTCCCCATCCCATCTTGTTTCATTATTTTTCCCTCCCTACCCCACATGACCCCCCACCCTGCCCCTCAAGTTCCCCATATCAGAGAGATTATATGACTTTGGTGAGAAATTTTATGGGAGGCAGGAATACCAATGACCACCTTCCCCTTATCCCATATAAAATAACAAAATAATAAGATTCAAACTACCTTGTTATTCCTATATATGGGGGGATATACTTGTCTCCAGTGGGACCCTCTGGAAAGGAAAGGAGAGTTTATCCAGGATCTCTGACGCATAGCCAACATAGGAACAGGGCCATGTTCAACGGCTCAGTCTGAACTGAGATTTAAATTTTCTATTTTGAATGATCAAGAGAGATGCACAAGGCGATAGGGACCCAAGTGTAGTTTTAGTGTGTCTTCTGCTGGCTAACATGAAATTTTTCCCTCCCTTTGTCTCATCTGAGGCTTTGCCCCAGATATGGCTGTGAATTCATCTGTTCTTAACACTTCACTCATGTACAGATGGCTTAAGAGGCCTGGCACAATCATTGCTTATATCTCCAGGTTACCATTTGTTTTGCTGTTCACTTATATCTTAAGAATCTTGAATTTGTTTCACATCCAACTTATTTTCATGTGTTTGGCTCCTACCTTTAGTTGTTTATGAACGAGCCAGCTCTTACTAACAGAGGTAACCTTACTAGTGAGCGTATGATTGCTTTCTAGTGTAAGATAAAGCTTGATTCATTAATGAGTCATACCACCTTCATAAAGAAAAGCGACTTTTATTATCCTGGCATAAAATTATTTAAAAAAGAAAATTTCAGGCACCCAGGTGGCTCAGTGGGTTAAAGCCTCTGCCTTCGGCTCAGGTCATGATCTCAGGGTCCTGGGATCGAGGCCCGCATCGGGCTCTCTGCTCAGCAAGCAGGGAGCCTGCTTCCTCCTCTCTTTCTGCCTCTCTGCCTACTTGTGATCTGATCTCTCTCTCTGTGTCAAATAAATAAATAAAATCTTTATTTTCTTTACAGCCCTTCTCTTTCAATTCATGGAATTTTGAGATGAACCTTAAAATGAGGATTGGTCATTGTTTTTCCTCAAAAAATGAAACAAAACACCACTCTCAATGAAAATATAAGACAAAGATGAGTATGAGGAATCTCAAATTCTACTTTATATGTTGGTTATCCTATAATCATACTGTAGTTTCCCACAGAATTGACAACTAAATAAATTCTTGGCTGATGTTTCAGAATTTTCATCTCAAACATTCCAAATTCCTAACAGCCTTAAACTTCAAAGCCTAATCATTCGGTTGATTTATTACCACTTTTCCCAGTTGGGATATGCATGCAACAATTGTTTCCAGTAGTTCCATCTTACACAAACTGTGAGACCAGTGGCTCCTCGTGATCATCCTGTCCAACCCTAACTTATAATTTTTCCCAAACTATGTTTTTCAAATTAGGCTGTATTTACTCTACGTAAATACTCCACACTAACTTCCAATTACTTCAAATTCTTTTTTGTAATATATTGAGATTCTACTAGATACTTTCTTTTTTTAGTTTTTATTTAATTTATTTATTTGAGAGAGAGAGAACAAGCAGGGGGAGCAGCAGGCAGAAGGAGAAGCAGGGTCCCTGCTGAGCAAGGAGCCTGATGTGGGACTTGATCCCAGGACTCTGGGATCATGAACTGAGCCAAAGGCAGAGGCAGACACTCAACCACTGAGCCACCCATGTGTCCCTACTTCAAATTCTGGTATACTTGAATATGCTGTTCGTTTTGATGACCAGAGCTCCTGGTATAATAAGGGTACAGAGCATCTCCTCCATCCATATCCCTGTAGTGATAAACTATAGTCCCCAGAGAAGGTAACTTTCAAGCTTCATGAGACTATGGGTCTACAGTAGAATATAAAATACAGACTACACTTTGGTCTGAAGCCTTTTCAGAAGAAAGATATATGATCCAGATTAGAGGAATCTAGACAAAATTCTAACTTTAAACTCCTTATATTTGCTCCAAAACTACAATGACTCCAGGGAGATTTAGATTTCCAGTTAAAATGAGTCCTCATAACAATAACAGGGGCAGAAACCAGAACCAGATTGCTTTAAACTATCCTTGTATCCTGTTGTACTTTGATTGTGGCTCTATTTTGATATCAGTGGAAATGATACTTTTTAAAATCAGTTTCTCCTTTTAAAAATGGATTTCACATCTGCTCCAATTTTCACTTAACTTTGGGGATCTACTGTATTGGATCCCAAAGAATTTCCTAACTGCTTCACAGTTAATAATAATAGAAAAACTTAACTTTCATGACTTGAGTCTAAAACACATTACAGGGGTGCAAGGGTGGCTCAGTCAGTTGACTGTCTGCCTTCAGCTCAGGTCATGATCCCTGAGTCCTGGGATGAGCCTCATATCAGGCTCCTTACTCAGCGGGGAGCCTGCTCTTCCCTTTCCCTCTGCTTGCCACTCACTCTCCTTGTGCACTCTTTCTCTCTCTCTCAAATAAATAAATAAATAAAATCTTAAAAAAAAAAACCCACACATTATAAAGAATGTCTTGAGTGATGGCAAANCTTCTTGGCGAATGTACTTATAATTGAGATTCAATCCATAGCTATTGGTATTTGGGACATGGGAAACCTACCTAAAAAGCAATAAATTTCTTAAGGGTTGCTATATATTTTTGTGTTTCATAAATAATTATACCTTCAGGTATGTCTACATATTCAAACACTACCAGACAACTAGCTTTTAAATTGTAAATCTCATTGGTGGAATTCTTTTAAGTGGCAGGTTAAAAAAGGTGAGGAGGGTTAAATATTTATTCATTTTAAAGAATGAGAAGTAATACACAAAAAGAATTAAGTAATTTAAAAGAAACAGATGGGAAATTGAGTATTAAATAGAATTTCTGAAGGATAAGTCGAATTAATTTGATATATTTTAATTAACGAACTTAATCTTTACAATAAAAATGATAGCTACCATTAATTGAGAAACACTTATTTACCAAGTTTTTAACATACATTATTACATTAGAAATCTTGCAAAATAGGGATTATTTTCCCATGTGAAAGGCATGGTTTCAACCACTTGCTATAATGAAAATATGTACAAAAAGAATTCCCCAAGTTCCAATCCAAATTTGTTTTCAACAAGGAACTATGTCATTAAATAAATGGTTCTTCTAACTATTAAATGGACTTTTCCCCACTATCACATTTTAATGTCAAAAGAAGGGAATAGATCAGTTCTTAAGAGCTTATTTCTTATAGGAAACATTTTCTAGGTAATGCCAGTAAAATCTAGTGGAAATGAACAGGTTGTTCTGCCTTAGGGTTTTTCATTTTTATTCTTTTGTTTTTAATAAAACCTAAGGAACCGTGTGTGTTTAAGGCAGCATACTGAAACTAGTTTTCCATTGTTCATTAATAAAAGATATTTTGGAAGAGAAAATAAGACTCACCATACTCCAGATCAATACAATCTTTGTTTTTTTCTATGTGTAGAATTGAGCAAGGTGGGAGTTCAAGTGAATTAATATTTTAAAAAGTTCAAAAAGACAGGGGTCAGAAAACTTTATATATAAAGGGCCAGATGGTAAATATCTTATACTTGGTGGACCAACAGGTGTCTGGAGAACTACAAAATTCTACCATTGGTTGGTGGATTGGGAAAGCAGCCTAGACAATACATAAATGAGTGTGTATGGCTGTGTCCCAATAAAACTTTATTTATGAAAACTGTACCTGGACTGGGTATGGCCCAGGACCTCTACTTTGCTGACCCTGAAACGGAGAATAATAAAATATGATCATAACATGGAAATGGGGAAGCCCAGACATTTTTTCATAGTGCGTTAAAAGCCTTCTCATTGTTTTGTCCAAATAGCTAGCAGCAACATTCAGGTATAAACATTAGGTTTTAGGCTAGACCTTTAGTTGTTAGAAAAATAAGGCAACTATTCCTTTAGTTCTTTTGGAATGTCCTCAAGTGAAATATTCTCAAAGACAAAATTTTTAATGACTTAGAGTAAGCTGTTAAAACCAACAGTATTTTCACCTTGTTAATGTAAAGAATTTCACAATCTGGCATCTTATAACGTGTGCCTTTGAAGGAGTAGACTGAGAAGATCTGCAGGTAAATTTGAAGTTTCTAATTATATGTAATTTTTCCGTACTTACCCCTGCTAAAAACTCTCTGAAAGAGATAGTGTTATACATCACCTTTCGTAGGTCATGGACATGAACTTTAAGGTGATTTAGTATATTACCAAGGTTATGTAGATACTAAACTGTAAGGCCAGGATTTGAACACTGTATCACATACTTAGAGCTACTATTTGTGGTTGTGCAATTTACGCACCCCTTAGAACATGTAAGGGCAGAGATAGTATAGATTTGTATGTTTATTGCAGAAATTTTCCACAGGTGACAGTAAATTTTGTCTTACAAAATCAGTATTATGGCCCTTTTTTTAATGAAAGTATATATATTTTGGAAGCAACTTTTTGTAATTCACAATAATGAGCCATATATGAAAGTTCCAATCCTGGGTTGACTCTAAAGACCTGTTCTTTTACATTATACTGAATGAATTCTGTGATGGGATGGCCACCTGGAATGTTACAAAGAGTAAGGTCTTGAGGGAACTCTGTGTTACTACACTGCATATGTAACATTAGCCATTTCCTTGCCTTTAAGTCCTGGGAATAGTTTATTACCATGAAAATAAATATAGAGAATGAAAAAGGAAATAGGAATTAAAGATACTCTGAACATTAGAGCATGATTGACTAGATGTATAAATATATTATTGATTAAGATTGGGAAATAGTGTCTGGAGGACACTATTGTGTCTGGAGTGACTTAGTTTAAGGTTCAAAGGATGCGGATGGTGGAGAAATCAAAACGGAACTGAAAATATGTCCCCAAACCTAAGAGAGTGGTCAGAGCTAGAGTTAGGAATTTGGGTGTCATTTCCATGGAGGTGTAAGGGCTAAAGCCAAGAGAATGAGAGAACATATAGGTGGGAAGAATCGAGCACTGGGAAAGGTGGAATCTACAAGATGAGCCAAGAAATAAAAAGAAAACGTGTGATCAGAGAAGGGATATGACAAATTAAAAACAGGATCAAAAACAAACAAAACGTGTTAATGAAGAGTTTCATAAGAATGTCTCTTACTTCTGGGGCGCTTGAGTGGCTCAAGCATTTAAACGTCTGCCTTCAGCTCAGGTCATGATCCCAGGGTCATAGGATCAAGCCCTGAGTTGGGCTCCCTGCTCAGCAGGGAACCTGCTTCTCCCTCTCCCTCTGCCTCTCTCTCCCTGCTTGTGCTCTCTCTCTCTCTCTTTGTGAAATAAATAAATAAGTTCTTTTAAAAAAATTTAAAAAGAATTTAAAAAGAATGTCTCCTACTTCAAAGAGTTCCAGGAAGATGAGAACTGCAGAAATCACTTCAGCTGGCAATTCAAGAGTGACTAGTGAATTCTGCAAAGTCAGTCTCAATTCAATAGTAAAGGAAGGGGCTAGAATTGGTGGGGGAGCAAGATGTAGAAATAGAGTGTGTAGACTATTTTTTTTAATCTAAAATCTAGAAGAAAGCAGAAAAGGAGGAAGAAAGGACAAAGATTTGTTTTGCTAATTTTTTTTTAAAGAATGGAAGCTCACTGGAAATTTCTGAAGTTGGGAAATATAAAAGTGGGGGATAAATAAGTGACGCCACTGTAGGTTATAGACCAAGAGTCCCAAGTCACACATCACTAGTGGCTGCAAGTAAAATCCTGTCCTGGTTCTATTTTTTTTAAGCAGCTTTATTGAGATTCAGTTTATATGCCATAATACTGACCCATTTTAAGTATAAATTCAATGATCTGTAGTTTATTTGCAGAGGTTTTATTCTCACATGTCCAATAATTGACAGAATCATAAGAATGCTTAGTCTTATCTGTCTTAGAGTGTTGCAAGAACACAGAACCTCGTCATAAGAACAGAAATATAAAACAAAATAATAGAGAAACATCAGTGTGATGGGCTGAAATAAGATTACAGCTCATCATGCAGAATGAGGCAAATGCCCTAAACAGTTGCTTTTGTAGCCTTTACAATAGATAATTAATAAGCCACATTCTATGAATCAAGTAAGCTTTTATTTTATAACATTAAGAATCTATCTAGATCCATAATTGACTCATAAAGTAACTATGTAGTAATATATTACTTATAGTACATTTTTGCCTCGTATTGACCCCTAAGTTTTTTTTTTTTTAATTTGCTCACTTGCTTCATTTTGGTCATACCTCCCAAGGCAATTTCATACCATTTAAAGTAGCCATTGTGTTAGTTCTTTGTGTTTAACCTCAATCTTGGGTTTTGAAAACTTGCTGGTGCCTACACATACAAACATCATGTAACTATCTCTTTCTGTAGTCTTTTGTAAAATTCATGAATTTAGATATTTGCCTACTTGGTTTCTGAATGATTTCTAGACTTACAGCATATTCACGCTTTACCTAAATTGAGAGAAAAGGCTCTTCAAGTACGTAAGAAGTAAACGGTACTAAAATGAAGATTAACCACGGTTCATTCATAATGTACCTACATATGTTACCCCTGATCAGGATATCAGATTACAGAGATGTGATATATACTTATTTTATATTTAAAAACATAACAGAAAAAAGAATTTTAGAGCTAAGCCTAAACCACCCAAGTTTCTAAGTAATTATACCTCCTATCTAAAAATTTCCCCAAGTTAAGATCTAGAGAAAGAAACCTACCTAAGGAAATATGTTATTAAAATTATATTGTAAAAATATTATAATTATAATATAAAATTATATTATAAGTTAATATTATATACTATTAAAACCAATACATTGAACCCCTCATTTGAACATGTTAGCTTTTTCAAATACAATATGTAAAGTTACTAAAACAAATCTCTTTCATATAGCAGACAAAGAAAAATAACCACTTTCTTAGTAATTATTAGAAAGAAATATGTAAGACTTACTTTGCCCTAACTTCTTTCTCATAAATTTTAGTAAACATTGATTTTTTAAAAAGCTAAAGAAAGGTTAAAAAGAAAAGCTTAAAACTAGAAAAGTATGAATCTAATTTAAATGTTTCTATCATAACAGAAAATTAAATAATAACTAAATTATATGTTGAGATGGAGTGAAATGTGTGATTTCTATAAGTGTGCATGAAATTAAGCTGGGTAGGAAGAGGTGAAGTACTTTTTCAAAGCACTGACTTTATCACCTTTAGTTTCTATTAAAATTTTCACAGGAGTTGACAATCACCATTAGTTTTTTGCCTCCATGAAAGGAGACTATTACCAGCTCAAATGCACTTTCTGTAATCATTGTTCAACTATATGCTGTCCTGTGAGATTGCAAATTTTCTCAGGGAGGATAAAACTACTGACAGGTCCATTTCTTCCCTTAATCATCCAAAAATGAATTCCGGTCTTTGAAATTCTGCTGACACAAAAACCATTACTGACTTCTCACAGTGCAATTCTAACCACACAAAGCCCATACTACCTGGGACTCTTTTGAGCAACCCTTTCAAATGTAATGCCACTTCCATCAAACAATCCTCACTTTTAGATCAAGGTTTGAAAGAAATTATTCCATGTCCAAGTTGTTTTCTACTCACCTCTATTCACTGATCAACTCAGCCCACCTACAATAGTCAAGTGATTTATCTTACAGTCCTCCTGATTTGCAATTCTGTGTTTTTGCTCATGAGATTCTTGCTACCTTCTGTAAAGTAGTATCAATGACTAGTTTCCAATTACATTCATATAGGATGCGGAGGTGATGGTTTTAAAATCAAACAAAGAAAAAAACAGAAGTGTGCAAATCTCAATTGATCGAGTTGCATATGAGTCAACACTAAGAGAAGTGAAAGGGGAATGCACAATAAAATTTCATCAGTAACTGCAGAATAAGAATTTATGTTAGGGATAATAAAAATCATTAACAGAAGTTTTTTCAGCTCTTCTATGTTCCAGACACTTCTGGGTATTACAGATACAGTGATAACCAACAAGAACATGTCAAACACATCTTTGTTCCCACTGAGCTTAAATTTTAGGGTAGGGAAATATGAAATGTGCTGATAAAAATAAGTGCTATGAAGATTGCGTTTGATCAGGACCATATCTGGAGTCCAGTGTCCAATACTAGACACAGGCTTCCGACAATTGCATATAAAATATAAATCATGTAACCTAATATCTACTGATAAGTAATTATTTGAATTTGTTTGAAATTGTAATTGTTCTCTATCTTTGGAGTACAATTTGTTTCTTAAGAACAGAGAGATCTGTGTCTAACTAATACCGCAAAGTACTTAGAACAGCAACATCAACAGAGCAGAGGTCAGAAAAAACTTTTTTTTTAGATTTTTTTTTTTAAATTTGAGAGAGAGAGAGAGAGAGAGAGAGAGAGAGAGAGCATGAGAGGGGAGAAGGTCAGAGGCAGAAGCACACTCCCCATGGAGCTGGGAGCCCAAAGCGGGACTCGATCCTCGGACTCCGGTTTCATGACCTGAGCCGAAGGCAGTCACTTAACCAACTGAGCCACCCAAGCACCCCAAAACTTTTTTTTTAAATAAAGAGTTCTGAGCACTATCATAAAGAAACCATCTTTTGTTTTATTTTCATTTCGGTTTTGGATTTCAAAGTCTCTGTAGCTTCCCACTAAACACAACAGCACATTTTTTTTTTTAAGTGATGGAGTTGTTAACTTTATTGTGGACATTATTTCACAAATATATATGTGTATCAAATTATTACATTGGACACCTTAAACTTACACAGTGTTGCGTGTTAACTGTATCTCAATAAAGACAGGAAAAATAATTTCAAGATGATAATAGAAGAACATAAAACCAAACACGGGCTTTTCTGAGCAAAGGATTTTTTGTGATCGCACTGATGTCACACCTATGAAACTGGCCGTGGTTCTACCTACAAAAACAAATCTGAAATCTGACCACTTGTCACCATCTCCTCTGCTAACAACCTGGCCTGTGCTAACACCTGGGTTACTACAATGGGCTTTCAAGAGAAATCCCTGCACAACAGCACAAACGTAACTTTCTGAAAGTCAATAAAATATATAATAAAATTATTTTCTAGCTTTAACATATATTCTTATCTTTTAAACAAATATAGCTTTTCTGCATGGAAGAGGATGGAAAAATATCTAATCACCACAGTTCCAAGGGATGAATATAAAAGTAAAAATGAAGTGCACTCAACCATACTGCTCTTTTTTTTTTCAGATAGAAAGTGCCAATCCAGTCACTGTCAAAAGGAAATAGGCTACAGGTTTACATAGTGTTTTATCAGAAGCTTATTTCATGTAAATCTGGAATTTGGTTTTCTTAAATTCAAGTAATAATTTTCACGGAGTGAACTTTTTTTAAAGGTGTTACTTTATACAAACATGAATATCAGAGTCAAGAGATATGGTGGCTACATTGTATTAATCTTTAAAAGCAGTGGTATTACCACAGGGTAATGTGTAATGCACATTTGCCTAAAGGAGATCAATTTCTGATAGCTTGCGCTGATACATATAGATACAAATATATGCAAATAGATTGACATAGATTCAGGTAAAAGTATAGATACAGGATCTGTTTTGTTGTTAAATACTTTGAATACCACTCGGATTATATATACACATATATATTCTTAGGGAAGAGGAATCATTTAAGGCATAAAAATATCTATTTTGGCACTGTAAGTTTTTTCAAAAACTACACAATTAACTTGAGTAAACTGTGTGATTCAAAATTCCATAAGAAGAATGCTTTTAGAACCTTATGTCTTAGGTGGAAGAAAGACAAAATATTCTGGGCTGTTTTGACTAAGAAGAACATAAGGAAAGTGAGAAAACAAAGAAAGGAGGGACTACGGAAGCAGGAAATGTGAGGTTTATCTGTTGCAGAACAATGAGGGAAAACAATGACTTACAAGGCTTCTTCTCTATCTGGTCCACAACTTTGAATAACAGAGAAAAACTAAAAACAGATAATGTTTAGGACCCTGCCCCTCACCTATATTTAAGTCACTCCATGTAACAGGACCCAATTTAGATGAAGTCTGGGGGATGTGATATAATAATATAAGTGTCTAGCTTCCGAAAGGAGAAGCATGAACCTTTGCCTTCTAACTTCAGTCTTAGTTACTCTCCTTCAACCTGCCTCACTCACTACCCCGTCCCACTGTCGGACTCCACGGTCTCACGGGCCTTCTACTCCTTAACACCGCAGGTGCCTCCCGCGCCCCTCCCGGCCCAAGGAGTTTTCTCATCAAGGTCGACTGCCCAATAAGTAATGAAAAAAACACATGTATTTTTAGTTTTGATCCTATTTAACCCTTTGCAGCTTTATTACCTTTCATCCCTCTTCCTGTTTGGAAAAGCTTTCTTCATTCAAGCCTCACTACACACTCCTATTCTGTCACTCCTTGGTTGCCTCTGGGAGCTCCTTTGCCCATCCTGTAATGAAGACACTCCTCAGAAATCTGTCTTGGGTTTTATTTTCTTCCATGCGTATTTCCTGTGGACAATTTTACTCACTCCCATGATTTTAATGGCCAGCTCTAGGCTGGTAAACCCAAATCTCGACATTGCTAGTTCAAGTCTCTGTTCCGAGTTCCAGATATAAATATGACTCCCTGCTGATCAGTTTTACTGACGGTCAATAGAGATATCAAATTTAAGAAATCTAAAACTGAATTCATTGCTGTGTTACTACCTCTCCCCAAATTAACCCTCTCTTTAGGTTTTCTGGTTTAGTTGTTGGCATGAAGTTTCACCCTTTTGTTCAAGCAAGAAACCTTGAGCACCATCCAGCCCCTCCCTCCCTCTCAACCTCACACATCCAATAACCAAGTTACATTAACTTCAGTTCTTTAAAATCCAGATATTTGAAGGCATTTAGAAACAACCTTATTGGAATCACTTGCATAACTCACAGTTCTATATAACATCTGTACTATATTATTTTGCAAATAAAACAGAAATATGAGAAATATGCTTACACGGAAAGTTAGAGGTAAAGCCAAAGTTAACATTCTAATTTCTGGCTATTCAGGTTTCTTCTCAGGCAAATTTACTTTAACATGTAAAAGTATAAACATGGTTTCCTGAGGAAGTTAAGGTGTCAGGAGGCCTTCAAGACTTAGGTGGTCGTCTGCCTCTGACTTTTGTGATGTGTTTCCATCTACACTGTTGTGTGTGTATCCCACATTTTCTTATTTAGAAAACATCTACTCCCTCAGCATTACTGCAGAAGTGTTGAGAAGACCAACAGGATGTGTACGACACAGTCTAAGATAAAGGGGAAAAGCCTCAATGAAAAAGGAAACATTTCTTTATTTTCCAAAGGAATTTCATTGTTTTCTCTCCATTGTTTTCGCTACCATAAGCTTTCCTGGGGCTGTAGAGGCCACTCTCAAAACAAGACTCCTCTCCGCCAACCACCACCACCGCTTCCACACTCATACCTTTCCTCTGCACAAGCAGCCAGAGGGCAAATAGAGGGGATAAGGAGCATTTAAATTGTTTTTGCAACAACTAAAAATCAATTGGTGTGATTAAGCAATTGGTGCTATCAAATAATAACAACAGATTCTATATTTTATTTTCAGTGAGCTATGTTACCAATCCACCATTCGCCCCAAACCAACTTCGATTTTATAACTGGGCATTCTCCTCCCAGATAATGCTGTAAGTAACCACAGCCCATAGCTGCCCATTGCCTATGTTAACTCCATAGCTCAAGTGTTCACAAACATAGCGATACAAATTTTTCTCATTTATTAATATTATCATTAATTAGTCCCGAACTGAGGACTTTCTGCAACAACACAGATTAAAAGTTCTTAGGTTTCCTAATTCTGAACAACCTACACTAGGACATATCCTCTTAAATATATAGTTTCCCGTCTCTAGCAGAATATTTGCAAGAATAACATTATAAAAGAAGTAACACTAGACATTGACTTTAGTTGAAAATTAAGCTGTTCAGTAAATTGCCTTCAAGCCAGTGTGGGGAAAAAATGTGCATGTTGACCACTCAGGTAAAGACTACAGAGAGTCAGGCAGGTGTAGAAGGAAAACATCTGGTTTGTAATCTATAAGAAGTGGTTTTAGCCTAAATTCTAATATGTTCTTACTGTGATTCTAAGTAAGTTAACAAGCTTTCACAGGTGTCACATTTTGTTCTTGTTTTCTTTTTTTTTTCTTTTAGATATAGTACAATGAGATTTATTCCTAATGTGATTTCCTGTTGGAAGAACATATATGTCTATGGGCTTCATGAGACCCTATTGGATTTCTTTCCCAGGTTTTCCTTGGAGAAGTCTTCTCTAGTATGTGCACAAAATATTTTAACAACAAATGGAAATGCACTGAGGCTTCTAGCTTGATAAGCAAAATAAGATCCAATGCATGGACTGGAAAACAATTAATTAAAATTGCAGTCCTAATAAGGACATTTCCACATCATTAGTTTCATAATGTACCTGCCTCTGCTTATTTCACTGTCACTAGCAAAATTAAATTGCTTCATATTTTGTATTTATTATTCTGCATATAGTGTGTGTTTCAGATTAGAAAAAGTAATAGAAAAAGCATTAATCAAGCCAGGCCAGTCTCAGTCTTTTTTTGCATGGTCTCTGAGCACCCTCCTTTATGCACACATTGGAGAAATTCTTGTGATTATATTTTTGTTAATTATCTGTTATCTCTTAAGCCTTCTGTACTCCTTATGGCAGCATCTAACCTCTAAAATCCCAATTTGAACCTTAATATGCAAATTAGTATTAACTATATAGACAAACTTTAAACATTATTTTTATGGTCTCAATGCCCAAAGCTCTGAAATACACACATATAAATAGTTAATCAAATCTGAAGACAATATTTAAACAATTTTGAGATAGAAAATTTTTGTTTTCATTTTTATATACTTTTTTTAGTATAAATTTAATTCTTCCAGCACTAGTTTTTTTTTTCCCCAGTTCAAAATAATATCACACATAAATGGCTCTTTAGAAAAAGCTAAAAGGGATTACTTCCTCTGAAAATTTTCTGAATGAAACACTGGTCCCAAGAGCTATTCTCTTTCCAGATGGCCAACTTGGTGAATCTGCCTTTCCAGAATGACAGGGATTTTGAGGACTGCCAATTTGTTATATAAGGGACCCTCTCCAGGTAACACTGGCATCCTCTGGGGTGCTCAAGTAATCTGACTGCTTCAAAAGAACGATTTGGTAATATTTATTAAAATACAAAGCTTGGCATAACTAAGGTGGTTTCTTCAAACTTGATGGGATTATACTCTCAGTTTCATGACCTCTAAAGAGCAGTGTACCAGAGTGCAAATCAATCTAGAAGAACACCCTTCTCACTTCTCAGTATTGGAGTCCTGCAGCCCTTGTATTTTCTCCCCTCAATATACACTTCTCTCTCTTTTGTTCCCCTAATAGCATTGTCTCGAACAGATATTACAGACAACTGTTTAAGATAATGGGCAAAAAAGAGGTATATTTCCGCAAATAGTGCAATTTATTATTGCCCTAAAAATATTTAAATACGGTCCAGGGCCAGGCCCATGATGTAATAATAAGGCACTTGGCAGAAAGGCAAAATTTAACCCCCCAATTCAGTAATCAAGATAAGTAATATTTTAATGGAATATTCTAAAACATATAAATTAATGCAAAAATCCCTGGTGAACAAAATATTAAAAATTTAAATAAAGAAAAGATATTATGTACTATATCTTGTTAAATAAGCCCTCACACTTGCCATTTGTTTTGTCCTGCATTAGGCTAATTGTAGAGTAACTACATTTCTTTTTTTTTTTTTTTTAAGATTTTTTATTTATTTATTTCACAGCGGGAGAGAGATCACAAGGAGGCAGAGAGGCAGGCAGAGAGAGAGAGGGGGAAGCAGGCTCCCTGCCAAGCAGAGAGCCCGATGCGGGCCTCGATCCCAGGACCCTGAGATCATGACCTGGGCCGAAAGCAGAGGCTTTAACCCACTGAGCCACCCAGGCGCCCGAGTAACTACATTTCAACTCATAAAGTGCAGTATAAATATCCTTAAACACTAAATCTATCATCATAGTGTTTTTCCATACTTAGAATTTTACTTGTTGGCCATGGACACTCATGAGATGCACTTTATATTCAGTTGCTATTTCTAAAAGAATTTTAAGGAGGTCCAATTTAACATAATGTTATTCTTCTCCCCTTTTTAATAATAATTAAATTGTTCATGTACTTCAGATAAAGATATTATTACAACTAATGTCACCTTGATGGAATCATTCCACCTATTAAGTTTTTTAAAACAGCATTTAATTCCCAGATAAAAATAACAATAATAAATTCTTTATACTTCCATACAGAAGACTATAGTGTAACTGTGTAATTTATAATAATGAATTACAACTGGAAGACAACTATATGCTTTCAGACCTTTTGCTGATGCCACTTCTAGAGGAATGGCTCGTGCTGATCATCGCCGCACACTGCTTTGGGGAAGACCACCAGAGTTTGAGTAATTATATATTAAGAAAACAGGTGCTTATGTATAATAAAATAAACATAAGCAGACCTTGATTGAAATAAGCATGAAGGTTTCAATTATTTAAAATTTGAGAAGTGTAGATTACAGGTACCAAAGAGATAATTTCTTGCTGAAGCTCCCCTCTGCCCTTCCTTGTCTAAGTTTACCATTTTGCATTAGAACAGAGGAGTCAGCTTTTCCGTGGACCTAATGAAACACTGTTGCAAAAATAAGAGGCCAACCTGTGTGCAATTGCAGTTCAGCCAGAAAGAATGCTAATTCTTGGCTTCAGTGCTTTCTTAAAAGAAATTATTCAAGCTTTTCTGTGGCATGGAACACTGTGACCAGCCAGGAACTGTTAGAGATGAAAATAACCTTTCTTTGTTATGACTCCCCAAAAAGTAGTGTTTGTTTCAGTTTCATAGGAGACTCTTGTACATAGTTTTTTTGGTTTTTTGTTTTTTTTTAAAGTGAGGGGTAGGATGGATTGTGGAGTTAGTCATGTCCTAGTCATTTTCCATAACAATATAATTTCCTAACTTAGAATGTGCTCCCAGGGGACTCGTAGGAAGAGTATAAGAATATGATACCATTTTGAAATTGCTCGAGTATGGTCAAAGAACACTGGATACAGAGGAGGAAGTGCTGATTGGGGCCCTTACTAGCTGTAGGACACTGAATTCTGATTAGAAATATCCTTTTCCATAAAATACCATGACTAATACCCATGTCACAGAATTGTTGTAAGAATTAAGTAACATGACAACTATAAATAATCTATAAATTATGAACTATTACACAAATGTCACGAAGGATTTTAAAAGATAAAAAAATATAATACGAATATAAATTAGGATTGTAAAACCAATCTCCACTCCTACTGAAATAAAACTGATTTTTAAATTCTTGTTATCAGTCTATGGAAGGATAAGCTAATAAATTGAGTATTGCAACAAAATCATTTCTTACATTAAGAACTTTCCCTTTTAGAAACATGAATTCAAAAAACTGAAGAAATAGTAATGATCCTTTCAATTTTTATTAACTTAAGAAAGTCAATTAATTTTAAAAAGACACTTTAAAAGTTATTTTCACTTATTAAAAAAAACAGAAAAAAAATCAGAAAAGTGGATGGAAAATTACCTTGGTTTGGTTACTTTTCAAGTGGTTTTTAGGTAACATAAAAATAATGGATACTAAAAATAAGACAATTGCATTATAAAGGAATAAGTGAAGATTAAAAATTTTACATCATAGTACTATTTGACTACTAGGAATAACCGAGTAAATTGGAAATTTTGAAATCCTCTTACTGGGTACATTAAAAATGTATAGTTTCTTGAATTGTTACATTTGGTTTCCTTAAAATAACTTTATAAAACACAGATATATTTTGTATGACAAAAGAATTTTGAATAAAGCATACAAAATTCTTAAACTTTTATCTTAATCAATATCTCCTTTCTCTTTATTCTACTAACTCTTCTTGAGAAATGCTACCTGCTCTAGATTTTCATTACTATTAACATTTGATTCTCAAATCTAAGCTCTGTTCTAAATGCCACAGTCCTGTTTTCAGTCATCTACTGGCCATGATACCTGGATATTTCCCCTGGACCCCTTAGCCCCTTCAAAAACAAACTCAACATCTCCTTCCCTCTGACATCCACTTCTGTCCCTGTATTTCTGTCTGATTAAGAAGCACTGCTACCCATAAAATATGCTCTAATGTCATTTTTCCAATGCCAACTTGAGAGCCCGTAATCAAAAATGACTGAATCATATAATTTAGAAATCGTTTACAAAAATTTCCAGGGGAAGAAAAGAAAACTGCAAAGTAAAGAATAGAAATACTCTAGTGAGTATTGAGAAAAGAACAAAACTTGTCATAATTCCCTAAGTCAAAGATACTTTAAAAAGATAGACTCTACTATTTTATGAGAAAATTAAGTGCTGCATAAATAAAAGGAAGTGTTACTACACTAATATATTGAGTATATTTTTCTAAGAATTGATACAAATGGGAAATATTAAAAATTTGAATGTTTTGATAAATCTGTTGATAGTTCTGTAGTAAATGTCTCAAGTCAATATCTTCCAAATTGTATTTCACTTAGAGATGTTAATGGGTTTATTTGCAGAAAGGTTAGCTATCAAATACATTTGTAAAATGCTGCATGTAATTTTCTCTGAGGATTATTATGCATATTTCCAATAAACCTGTTTAATTTGACTAATCCAATTTTTTTCTAAACTTATTTGACAAGAATTATTATTTTTCCAAAGAAACAATTCAGTGTTCTGGAGCTTACAGTTTGCATAAAGCTGAATTCAGGCAAGCCAAGTCACAGAACACATCCCTAGACTTTAAGTATGAGAACAAAAAGAAAATGCTATGTAACATACCTCTAATTACAACTAGTAGCATTCTGACTGTATTGGCCAAAACTGACCCCATGTGGTAAAACTTATATTAGTGACTATTAATTGAATAATTTGAACTGGAACTCACTTATATCCTTATAAAATAAAAACAAAACACAGAACAAGCATCAAAAGCTACAATGTAAAAACACTTCCTGAATAATGGGAAAAAAGTGAAACTATATTTTGGACAGGTCATACTGCATACCTTGGAAAATAACACATCCCACACCAAAACACATCCTAGTAAAATTATCAGACTTTAGAGAAATAAAAAAATCTTTCAGGCAGCCATATACAATGGCCAAGTCACTTATTAGAGAAAGAAAATCAGACTATCATTTCAATAACACCTTTTAATGCACACACATATATATACATGTATATAGATATAGAGAGATAGATAGAGATAGATAAAGATATATGGCCTACCTATGCTACTATTCACCTACTAAAATATACGGACATATACCTTTCAGACACAATGTAAGTATAAGCTATTTTTTTTTTAAGATTTATTTATTCATTTGAGAGAAAGAGACAGAGAGAGAAAATGCACATGCAAGTTGGGGGAACGGTGGGGGGAGAAAATCTTCAAGCAGACTCCCTGCTGAACATGGAGCTTGACACCTGGCTCAATCTCAGGACCCATGAGATCACGACCTGAGCTGAAACCAAGAGCTGGACGCTCAGCCGCCTGAGCCACCCAGGCGCCCCAAACTATTTTTTAATAAATAAGTGGATAAACAGAATAGAGTGCAGGATGTGAACTACAAATCAGATTTTTTTAAAGATTTTATTTCTTTATTTGAGAGAGAGAGAGAGCATGAGTAGGGTGAGGGGAGAGGGAGAAGCAGACTCCCTGCTGATCAGGGAGCCTGATGTGGGGCTTGATCCCAGGACCCCAGGATCATGATCTGAGCTGAAGGCAGATGCTTAACTGACTGAGTCACCCAGTGGCCCCAACAAACTAGTTTTTTAAAATATGTAATTTGTTTTGTATTTTTGTCACTGACCATGTAAATACGTTAGGTAATTATAAAACAGAACCAATTTTTAAAAAGGAGATCCTAAAATTAACCAATGAACTCAAATGCGCACCTAGTTGGTGGCATTACCACACTGAGAGGAACCAATGAGGAGTTGCTAATCAACTCAATTTTGCAAGATGAATAAGTTCTAGAGGCAGCTGTTACAACACTGTCCCCATAGTTAACAATTCTGTATTGCATATAAAAACTTATTATGAAAATAAATCTTGTGGTCTTACCACACACGCACACAAATTAAATACACATACACAGTAATTTGACTGCAGTTTCCTAGTGAGCTACTCTATGGGCAAAAGGAATTTAAAAAAATTACCCGCTATCAGTAATAATAATATTGGTGGTAGTGATTTTATTGAACACGTTGTTGTATGTATAATGTTTGATGAGATAAATGTATGATTTTTGTGAGAATATAATTTCATCCTTCCTGAATTTCCCGATACAGGATTCTTGGCAAGGGAGAAAGGAGACAGTGATGTAGGATGGGAGGAATTAACTAAAATTTCTGAAAGCTTGAATTTTATTTATAAAAATCAGTATGGTGCTATGGTGAGTGCTGTGAAATGTGTAAGACTGATGATTCACAGACCTGTACCCCTGGGGCAAATAATACATTATATGTTAATAAAAAAAAATCAGTATGAACCAGTAATGTATCCGTTCAAAATCAAAACAAAACTTTTTCTTATTCTTTCAACAAAACAAATGAAAAACCCAATAATCAACCCAGTAGCCATAACAGATCTGAAGACTTGAAGAACTGAAGACTAAAGAACAAAACTAAAGACTTGAAATACTAAAGGAATCCTAGAACTTGGAAAAAATGATTGATTCCAGACCAGAGGCAAGTTATGTACAATGGGTGAGTTCTAGGGAAAAACAGATTCACCTTGAGTTGGTAACAGTTGAAAGTGGGTAGTGAGTTCATTAAGAATTCATTAGACTTTTCAGTGTAGTTTTGTACATATAAGAAATTTTTCATAATACACACAAAATAAAACAAAAAGAACCTTGTTCCATTGTCTATTTGGATACAATATTTTATAATGCAGAGGGTCCATAAATGCTTAATAATCTATATATAACACAATTTTGAAGCTGCTATAAAGAGCCACATTCCAAAGAAAATCTAAATGATGGTAACCTCTTGCAATTATGGTCTGATTTTTACTTCAAAAACGCTGCATGTATTTCTTAGCTCAAAGTCAGCTATGTGCTGAATTGTGTCTTTCTAAATTCATATGTAAGTCCTAACATCCAAAAGTGATTACATTTGAAGATGGGGCCTTTGGGAAGGAATTCGCTTTAGATGAGGTCCTAGGAGTGGAGTCTTCATAACAGAATTAATGCCCTCATAAGAGACCCTGAGAGTTTACTCTCTTCTCTCTCTGCCCTGTGAGGACACAATGAGAAAGTGGCTATCTGCACTGTAGGAAGAGAGTTCTCACCAGAACCCAACCATGATCTTGGACTTCCCAGCATACAGAACCATGACAAATAAATTTCTATCGTTTAAACCATCTACTTTTATGGTATCTTGTTATGGCAGCCTAAGCTGGCTGATACAGTGCCTTTCACTTGGTAATGCTCAATAAACGTTAGAATTTAAAAATGGTAGAATTTAAAATGGTAGATTTCTAAGTTGCCTTTAAAATTCTCAAAACACCAAAAGAACATTTTGTTTTAAACTTGAAATATTCTTAGTATACAAACATAAATCAACTACTCCGTAAAATATTCATAGTACTAGAGGCTTAAAAATGTAAATGATTAGAAACATTAAATCACCAATGTGATTACAGAATGGTACTTCATAAAAATAGAGCAGCAACAATTAGAATCATGCTACATAATAACCAACTACAATGTGGAAAAAATTTCTTGCCTTGGGCATCAAATTAAGGTACATAGTTTTATTCTGCATAAAAAGATGAATAACACATATCTGACCTGTTAGAAAGAAAAAAAGGGAAACTAATTTACATTTTCTATCTTAATTAATCCTGACAACACCAACGACTCATTTTACTATACCGTACTATATCTAGTTTTCTACGTATAAACTAAATAGCACGTTAACTAGTTATGTAACATTTCTACTTATTGCCAAAATATAAGAACATAAATTTATCTCCGGTACTTTGTATTTAGCACAAAAATAAAAAGATTTGGGGCGCCTGGGTGGCTCAGTGGGTTAAAGCCTCTGCCTTCGGCTCAAGTCATGATCTCAGGGTCCTGGGATTGAGCCCCACAGTGGGCTGCTTGCTCAGCAGGGAGCCTGCTTCTTCTCTCTCTGCCTGCCTCTCTGCCTACTTGTGATCTCTCTCTCTCTGTCAAATAAATAACATCTTTTAAGAAAATTAAAAAAAAATAAAAAGATTTGTTTTTATATAAAAAAAGAACAACTGAATACAGTTAAATCATTTTATTTTTACTTTTTTTCTGACTAATAAGATTTTCAACTTATCTTTAATCTGCTTTCAAAAAAAAGTAAGCAACGGGTATAGTCATATGGAGGGGAAGATTCAAGTTTACAGTTGTGGCGTACTAATCTGTGAGAAGCTAACTATCGGCTAAGTGGAACAGGATAGTGATAGTTGAAACCAGTTAATCAAGTTCATTATCTTACTGGTGAGAATCTTCTGAAGTAATGAGTGACAACATCTTTGAGTCCTAACTAATAACTACATTGGGCGAACAGAACAACTTTATACCTTTTTCTTACTCGAGTTACTAATTCACCATTCTTGAGGAGAAGGTTGTGAATATAAGAATGGATGCTCTGAGTTGGAAAATTCCCTTAAAAAGTATATTTGGATTTTGGAAGAAGTCACAGAAAAGTGGGAGAGGATAAATTAATCCTATAAATGTTCATCCATTCATTCAACAATGAGTTATTGGTTGCCTACTATGTGTCAGTAATCATAAGTCTGGGAAATCAGCCACAAACGAGACCTGCAAAATCACTGTTTTCAAAACACTTATATTCTATAAGAGAACCAGTGCATAAAAACAAGTAAATAAACAAGATATTTTGTTAGTTATAAATAATCTTTATTTATTTTTTTTAAGATTTTATTTGTTTATTTGACACAGAGAGAGAGATCACAAGTAGGCAGAGAGGCAGGCAGAGAGAGAGGAGGAAGCAGGCTCCCTGCTGAGCAGAGAGCCCGATGTGGGCCTCGATCCCAGGACACTGAGATCATGACCTGAGCCGAAGGCAGAGGCTTTAACCCACTGAGCCACCCAGGTGCCCATAAATAATCTTTAAATATAAAACAAATAAAATACAAAGTAGAGTATGTCTTAGGGAGTATTTTAGATTGGATGATGGGGCAAAGTGTCTTGAAGGCAGTTACAGGCAAACACCTAATTAACGAGAAGGAACAAACTATTGGGAGTTCTGGTAGATGATATTCTAGGCATAGGGAACATCTAGTGCCCTGGCTCTCTATATCAACCCTCAATTTTGAATCTCATATTACATTGCACTATAAACTACCTCTCTTACTACAGTCACCTACCCATTTCTCAGAAATCTTTGCTTATTGTCAAAACCTCCAACACTAATCTCATCTCAGTTTGGGGTGATTTCAGTATTTATTATGCATGACTCCTTCCTTCAACATTCTGGCTTCTAGATTCTTTGACTACTTCTCATTTGTGATCTTGTTATTAACACTACCTCTGATCCTTTGGTCATATCAATAAGAAAACCCCTCCATAATCTCAATTTCTAGCACCACATTCCCCGAAGGCTATACCTCCTTTCTTCCCAGTTCACTCACTCTTAAGTACCCTGACAGCAATGATTCTCCTATCTCAGCAGGACCTACAATCCATGGATTTAGCACCTGTTTCCTGTCATTCATCCCCAACTCATCCTTACTATACAATAATACTGAATGGTTCTGCCTTACATTCATGAACAGTAACCAGAAAAGGGCTCTTAAAACAGATCATTCACTCTCCCACTGTCCTAGATTACTGTTTTATACTTACTTCTCTCTCTTTAAACTGTGACCGTTTCTTCCCCCATTCCAACCTTACTGAATAAACACCATGTAAGTGTTATTCTACAAAACCACAACCTCCACTTGTACATTGGATTCCATTCCTCTCGTCTGCTGGCATCACTTTGGTAAATCTCCCCTTGTCTTCTTGTATCAACAGTTTCTTTCTAAACCCATTGTTCATTTCTGTCAATGTACAAACTTGCTATAACTTCTCTTTTCCCAGATACACTTCTTTAGAAGATTAAGCAAATAAGAAATAGAAAATAATTTTTTTTCTGGAAGAATATATGGTAAGACTAGCCAGGCGATTTTTTAAACTTACAAAACTGATGAAGCTGTGGTTATATTATAAGTATTAGAAGATATTATGAAATTTATGTGGTGAAAATTTATGTGGTAAAAATTGCACACGGTTAAGAAATTCAAAATAAAACGTAGAGATAGCTAGCACCATATGAACAATATTTAACTTTACAAATATTTAATGATACAAAATAAAAGATGAGATAGTATTCTTGCTTATATTTAAATGTATGCATTATAGTTTATCATATATGTCTATATGCATACATATATACATGCACAACATACATACACCTATATATCTTTTTTTCATATACCTATATATCTATATTTCTACCTATCTATAAATGTAGTGTACCCAGTATTGTGAAACATGGAAAAAAAGTAAGTATTCTCATATTAGTCGGGATATCAGTTGATAACTTCCTAAAGGTAACTTAACAATATAAAGCAAAAGTCTAAAAAATGTGGTTATTTCATAACAGCCAAAAACTAAAAATAATATAGATTCCCAACAGTAGGAGATTAAATATATACTATATCCTTATGTTAGAATGTAACAGGGCAATTAAAAATGATAATCTTGAAGAATGTGTAAGGATATCTGACATTGCTCTAGGTACATTGCTATATCCTATAAAACAGTAAAATAAATGGTCTTATTTTTCTAAAATATTCATGGTCACATTTATTATGAATAATAAAAAATGATAAGATAGCAAAGTATTTGGAGTAGCTATTCTGAGTTATGGAGCTATGAGTAATTGTAATTTTCTTCGGTGTTTTCTACCTTTTTTAATAGCAGTATATTCAGAAAGTTAAAAAAGAAACAAATATTGAAGACAATAACAAGCAAAGAGGCAAGTTTGGATAAAATTTTCTTTTCTTCACTTTTTTTAGTGGGAATGGGTCAGAATTACTAGAATCACTAGAGCCTCAAGAGAGTCACATGGTTTGCAGCCCCTTATACAGAAAAAATTAGTTTTTGTAAGGTCTTCACCACCACTACCACCACCATGTTTGCAGACACTTAATTATGAAAACCACCGGGGGCAATGACAGAGTGATGAGGAGATTCTATATTCTATATTCCAAACATGTAGCTTGGGTAGTCAGAGAATATTTCTGAACTTCAGTTTTAATTATAAAATAAATGGATGGACTTTTTCACAATGGGTTTGCCACCACAATATAGGTGTCACGAAAACCACCACTAAACCAGGACAAAAATGGGAAAGGAATAGATTCATAACAACATCGACATTATTGGACGTATAGATTCAGGCAAGTCTACCACTACTGGTCATCTGATCTACAAATGTGGTAGGATCAACAAAATAACTATTGAAAAATTTGAGGAGACTGAGCTGGGAAAGGGCTCATTCAAGTACGCCTCCGTCTGGGATAAGCTGAAAGCGAATATGAAAATGGTATCACCCTTGATATCTCCCTGTGGAAATTCAAGACCAGCAAGTATTATGTGACCATCACTGATGCCCCAGGACATGAAGACTTTATCAAAAACATGATTACAGGCACATCTCAGGTTGACTGTGATGTCCTGCCTGATTGTTGCTGCTAGTGTTGGTGAATCTGAAGCAGGTATCCCTAAGAATGGGCAGACCAGTGAGCATGCCCTTCTGGCTTACACACTGGTTGTGAAACAACTAATTGTTGGTGTTAACAAAATGGATTCCTCTGAGCCACCCTACAGCCAGAAGAGATACCAGGAAATCATTAAGGAAGTCAGTACCTACATTAAGAAAATTGGCTACAACCCCAACAAAGTAGCATTTGTGCCAATTTCTGGTTGGAAAGTTGACAACATGCTGGAGCCAAGTGGTAACATGCCTTGGTTCAGGGATGGAAAGTCACCTGTAAAGATGACAATGCTAGTGGAACCACACCCCTTGAAGCTGTGGATTGCATTCTGCCACCAACTCATCCAACTGATAAGCCCTTGCGTCTGCCACTTCAGGACGTCTACAAAATTGGTAGTATTGGTACTGTCCCTGTGGCCCAAGTGGAGACTGGTGTTCTTAAATCTGGCAGGGTGGTCACCTTTACTCCACTCAGTGTTATAACTGAACTAAAGTCAGTTGGAATGCACTATGAAGCTTTGAGTAAGGCACTTCATGGAGACAATGTGGACTTGAATGTCAAGAACGTATCTGCCAAAGATGTTCATCACAACAATGTGGCCAATGACAGCAAAAATGACCCACCAATGGAGGGAGCTGTCTTCGTGGTTCAGGTGATTATCCTGAACCATCCAGGCCAAATCAGTGCTGGATGTGCACCCACACTGGATTGTCACAGAGCTCACACTGCTTGCAGGTTTGCTGAGCTAAAGGAGAAGATTGATCATCGTTCTGGAGAAAAGCTGGAAGGTGGCCCCAAGGTCTTGAAATCTGCTAATGCTGCCATCATTGATAGGGTTCCTGGCAAGCCTAAGTGTGTGGAGAGCTTCTCCGACTATCCTCCTCTGGGCCGTTTTGCTGTTTATGAAATGAGACAGATAGTTCCCGCGAGTGTCATCAGAGCAGTGGACAAAAAGGCACCTGGAACTTGCAACTCTGCCCAGAAAGTTCAGAAGGCTAAATGAATATTATCCCTAATACCTACCACTCCGGTCTTAATCAGTGGTGGAAGAACAGTCTTAATCAGTCTCAGAACTGTTCAAGTCAATTGGCCATTCAAGTTTAATAGTAAAAGACTGGTTAATGATAACAATGCATTGTAAATTGCATTGGAACAATGCATCTCCTTTCAGAAGGAAAGGAGAATGTTTTGTGAACCATTTGGTGGGGGGGGGCAGTTTTAAGTCATCAGGTTTTCAAATCCACACTTTTTAATGGAAACAACATGACCAAATATCTGTCACAGAATTTTGAGACCCATTAAAACAAAAGTTTAATGAGAAAAAAAGATGGATTGAATGAGATACCTCCTTTGCCTTAGTATTTTAATTACTTGTTTGTTTGATTTAGTAATACAGAGGAGATTACGGGGAAATATAGTATTACTGTTTTTATAAATCAGATGGTACTCTAGAGTTTAAAATGTTAAACTTCAAATTTTTTGTCTTTAACTTTTGTGATATCATTTTAAAATATTAAGCAATAGTCTTCAAAATTATTGGGAGCTCTTGGCAACAGAGATAAGAATTATAAACAATTTAATGTACCACAAAATTGTCTTATTTGAATTAAATAAAATAACCACATATTGAAATCTATACTCAGATCTCAGTCATTAATGTTAGCAGCTAAATATAGGATGAGAGACAACCTGATCCCATACAGGTAACATAATTAGATATTTTTCAAAACTGTATCACATAAAGGGCCCACCATTTGAAATATTTTAACTGTTTTACATATTTCAATATTTTAACAGAAACTTCTAGACTTTATAAGGAAAAGGACCTGAGAAGTCCTAAGGTTACTGTCTGAACTCAAGAGAGTATCATTCCTAGGACAATGGATGTGTTACACACGTTGTAGCTCTGAAACAGTGAATTTAGGACAAGTTCAATTGCACTAAGGCATGGGCTAATAAACATCAAACAAAGCAGTCATTGTAAGCCAAGGCTCATCTATTATAAACATGTGATTACACAGAGCATACTACAGTCTTTGTTCTTGTGTTAGTGCACAGTGGTCAAGGAAATTAAGTATTCTATATTTCGTTAACTTGCTCATAAAAAACAATCAGGGATTTTATAAATATATTTTTACAAATACAAAATAAGAATGTGAGATAAAAAGATGTAGTTTCACTCCAAACTAACAATAATTATAAAATAACTGTATTTTAAGAACCACAAAAATATAGATGACAAGATTTTGCAGATGTGCCCTATCAATTATCATTTTCTTATAAAAAGATCTTTGGTTTTTGAGGCTCTTTAGAGAATATATAATCTCATTTGATCAATGGAACAACATCTTGCGATAGAAGATATACCTCTAATTTACACATGAGGAAGCTACAGCTCCTCAAAGCTCTTTCCTTTGCTGATGTAGCTAGTCACGTTGTGAGTATAGAACCACAATCTTCTGAAACCTATTATATCGTTCTTTTCATTGAACCATAGTGTTTTGTACAAAATCCTTGTCTGCCATAAACTGAAAATTAAGGAGGCCTGTTTGATATTTTATCATGGTTTCCTCTTGTGATATTAAGTGATACCATGCTCTTCCCTTAGCTCTGTCACGTCCAAGAACCACATCTTTTATTTTCCTCTCTCCTTTGACCTTCTCCTGATACAAAACTTTTAAATGTTCAAGTCTTCCTAGGCTAAAAGAAATGGCTTAAAGAAACAGCCTAAACTAGAATATAAGATATTGAGGATTGAGATTCTTGTCAATTTTGTTCATAATGTCTACTCTGTTTAAGGCTACGTAGAATAGTGTCTGGTATAAAGGAGACACTTGGTAAACTTATATTAAAATATGAAAGTTCCCTTGGTCTACCTCCCTTTAAAGCTACTAACCTCTCATGAGGTGTCCTTTTGCTATCATGGTCAAATATCTTGAAACTTCAGTTCACTGGACTGTAGCTTCAAACTCAACACTCTTCATAAACAATTGGGAGATAATCAATAACCTCCTAACAATCAAAAATGTAATGGTATCTTTTTAGTTTTCATCCGATTGGAACTCATTTACAAACTGAACACTGTTTCCTATAAATGTTATTCTAATTATTATTATTGTTATTTAATCTTAGTTTTCTCTGTCCCTTTCTGGCTTTTTCTCCTTTGCTGGCATTGCTTCCCTTACCTAAATAAATAATGAAATTCTTTAATTATGACCTTGGCCTCCTCTCCTCACTTTGCTAGTTCTCCCTGGCTGTATCTTTTACATCATGGGTTAAATCACCGTAACTGTGCCATTAGTATCCAAAACTGTTTGTGAACCTCATCTCCTGACTGAGCAAAACGTTGCACATCCTGTCTTCTTGAATGACACACAGAACCTCAAACATAACATCTGCAAAATAGACTTTTTTCTTTATAATCCTCTTTCACCAAACTGAGTCTTCTTGAGTTTTCATACCTCCATTCCCTCACTAGCGTATTTCCTTTTTTTTCCCGGTTCTCAGCTGATGTCTACGCTTCCTATTTCTTTGAAAAGAAAGATGCAACTAAAAGAAATCCTAAATATTGCCAATACCACATCCACCAACTTACGTTCATCTGTGTCCCTATACCGCATATTTTCTTCTATTAATATGTATAAACTGTCCTACTACTACCTAGATCTAATCCCTCCTTATGTATGTGGAACCTATCCAGAACTCTGTAGCTACTCAAAGACAATTCTCCAAAATCTCTCCCCACCCCACCCGCCTCCCTGATTGTTTCATTCTACCGAAAGATTCCCAATATCATGCAAAATAGATTAAAAAAAATTTTCCATCTGAAAAAATGACAACAAACTCTTTTGATCCACATCTGCACCCAACCACTATTTTATTTCTCTGCTTTCATTTACAGCAAAGCCTCAAAATACTACCTTGCCTTCTCCTCCTATCCTCTTGAACTAGTTCAGTTAGGCTTATATTCTTTCAGATCTATGCAATAGCTCTTGTCAAGGTCCCAGTGACTGCGGCACCACCAAATTAATAACGGTCAATCCTCAATTCTCTTTCAAAGAAACTAGTAGGAGTGTTTGACAGCATAGCACTCCTTCCTTCTTGAGAGTTTCAAGACTTCCCCAACCACATCATTAAAAGAAATAATTTTTTTCAGTAAAAATATCACTGAGTTGTGGTGGGTTAAACTGAAAGGTGGACAAAGGAGATTTAGGCTGTCTACTTTAAATGTACTGTATATCTATGTTGCTACAATACCTGGTCCACTGTGTGAAGTCAATAAATATTAATTTATGTTAATGCACTTTAAATCTTTAAAAAAGGACAGCTCTATATGGCTATCATATAGCTTAGTTCCCAAACTGTTCTTACAAAATGGAATAGAACCCAGAGAAATAATAAAGTATCGGTGCTCTTTAGTTAGCACTAATAAATCAGAACACCAAGTTAATCATTCCTGTGACAACTGAAAGAATTGAAATAATTCATTAATGTTAAGAATGCTATGCTATGGGCGCCTGGGTGGCTCAGTGGGTTAAAGCCGCTGCCTTCAGCTCAGGTCATGATCCCAGGGTCCTGGGATCGAGGCCCACATCGGGCTCTCTGCTCAGCAGGGAGCCTGCTTCCTCCTCTCTCCTCTCTCTCTGCCTGCCTCTCTGCCTACTTGTAATCTCTCTCTGTGTGTCAAATGAATAAATAAAATCTTTAAAAAAAAAAAAAAAAGAATGCTATGCTATAAGACCGAGTATGAGAACCTAAGAGTTGGTTTATTTGTTTTCAGGCTTAACATATTGTAATTTTAACTTGGAAAGAAAAGATGGATTAAAACTACACATTGCACCTATAATTTTAAATTACTGTTCATTAGAAAAGCATTTTCTCTTCTACTAAGTTGTTTCTTAGATTGATTCCTCTGACTTTATCCTGCTCTTTTTTCTTATGCTTGGTGGTTTCCAATTAGACTTGTAGATAGATAAATAGTTGATTGAATTAGTAATAAAATATTTGTAATAAAACATCTAATAATTAAGAAATTAGAAACCAATATATTAATGTCATTTTTGCTATTAAACAGTAAAAATAAATGGCCAAAGTTCTATTTAAACAGTTTTCATTTTGCATTGTTTTTTAAATATCTTTAGTACAACAATGGCAACATTTATAAATAAGCACAATAATTTTCAAGTATAACAACTATTCCAATATGAAAATAAATATCTTAAGAATAGAGTACTGGGCGCCTGGGTGGCTCAGTGGGTTAAAGCCTCTGCTTTCGGCTCAGGTCATGATCTCAGGGTCCTGGGATGGAGGCCCGCATCGGGCTCCCTGCTCAGCGGGGAGCCTGCTTCCCCCTCTCTCTCTGCCTGCCTCTCTGCCTCCTTGTGATCTCTCTCCCTCTGTGAAATAAATAAATAAAATCTTTAAAAAAAAAAAAAAGAATAGAGTACTATATGCATGCACAACCCATCTTTAGAAACCTTAAATTATTTCAAAACACTTTGGGGACCGTGTTTTGCAATTTACCTGGGTTTAAAATGCCATCTGACACTCACTAGCTGTGAGAATGTCACAAGCTACTATGCCCTGAGCACTTCAGCTTCTTCATCTGTAAAGTAAGAATATTACCTACCTCATCAGTTTGTTGCAGAGATTAAAAGTGACAGATATCTTTTATGCAAACTTTGGGGTTACTTTTCATTCCTCCTTCTCCTTCAACCCCTCAGGACGCAGTCTTTCTTTCTAATGTCTCTCACCTAATAATTAACACTAAACCTGGCCTCTGCCCAGGGGCTCACCTCATATCTTATCTTTACTCCCCCATGGATCCTCTTGCACTCAATATTAGCTCCTCAAAAAGTACCACAAACCACTACCAAACTGTACATTCCACTGTCCTCTTCAAATACCTGTAATGACTTCTGCTGCCTACAGAACAAAGTACAAATTCTTGAGTCTGTATTTTATGCCATCCACAATCTGGGTACCTACACAGCCTTATAGCCTAATATTCTCCTTCGTGAATACTCCATTTTATTCAGCTAGTACTACTCATTGCCTAGAAAGAAGTAATGCAAATTCAAACCTCCTTTATCAAAACAGTTCTCCATTGCCTGCAATGGATTCGTTCTTCTCTGTATTACAGCTTCCTATTAAGGAATATTTCTTTAACAGCAGAACACAGTCAAGTCCATTAACGGTCATTATGACTTATTTTTCTTACAATTTTTTATTGTTATTTATGCCATCATTTTACAGCAATAACCTCCTAACTGGGCTATTTTTTTCTTTTGCCCTCCAAAATGCATTCTCCACATAGCAGCCAAACTATATTTTAAAATAGGAAGTCAGAGCAGGTCACAGCCCTGCTGAAAGGTTCTACTGGGTTCTGACACGCAGAAGAAAAGACAAAGCATCAGGCATCACTCTGCAGCTGCCTGCCCTGTCTCTTCATTTCTACTCTGGGATTTATCATTCTGCCCTTGCTCACTAAGCTCCTGGAACCCTACACTTTGATCCCTTTTTGTCTGTGTAATTCTTCTCACACATCTTTGCATGGCTTACTTCTCTGACAAGACCTTCTGTGACTACCTCTTCTAAAAGATTCACCAAAACATATACACGTGCATGCGCACAGACACATAAACACACACATACACACTCGCACATGATCGCTCTATCCTTTCCCTTGTTTTGTTGTCTTCTTAGAATTTATCATCATCTGCACTGATTTATAATTTCTGATGTTACCATCTTCCCAACTCTTCAACTGGGATGTAAACTCATAGAGCAGAGATAATCTCCTTTACAGCTGTACCCTTAATTCACTATATTGGAAATGCTCGATAAACATTTGTTCAATTACTAAATTAATCCTCCTATTAAAAGCATATAATCTGTTTCCTTAACCAGAATATAAACTCCTTAAGGAAAGAGATTTGTCTGAATGCTCTAATGTTCTTGAATTCAGTAGAGTGGCTTCAATAAGATAGGGGCTCAAATATTTGGTTTTTTTTTAAATCAAGTAGAATGACAGTTTAAAGTAAAACACATGCTAAGCATTACATGCAAAGTAGAATTTCCAAAGTGAAACAGAAAATAGAACATAAAATAAAAATATCTTTCTACCTATTTTATAAAATACCTGGTTTCTTATTCAATGTGCTATGAAAAAGTGCTTTATGAAGAGATTTTATTGCCAAAATCATCTGCAAAATTATTTTGTACAGAATTTTAGCTCTTTCAAAAATCAAACTAAATCACAAGGATTTGCAAATCCTAAATAAATTGAATTCCTTAATTCCAGGTCCCACAAAGCCCACAAGGGGCTTTTTGGTCAGTCAAGTATATATTTCTAAAGACAGAACAATGATTTCTAAGCTTTTTTTCTTAGTGTCGCCAGACAAATTTCTCTTTATGATAATATAGATGGGTAGCATAAATCAATAAAAACACCAATAGACTTAAAACTTCAAAGGGAACATAATAATTCACACCAAAATATTTTGAAATTTAGCAGCAAACTATTTTGCTGGCTGTTTCTTTTTCCATCCCCCTACTCAACCCTCAATGTTGAAGTTTACAGTGGAAATTTTAAAAAAGCAGACAAGAGTAGGTAAGCAAAATGTCTGGCACATAGTTATCATTCACTGACTACTTTTAAGAGAATAAATAAAACAGTTTTAAAAACCCTCAATAAGGAGCATGACAAAACGTCTGGTCCCAGAATATTATTATAATATTAGTATAACTGTCAACAAGTTTTTAAAAAGTGAGATAGAAATGCAGTATGAAATCTTTCACTTGTAAGATATAAACCAATTGAGACAAAAGGAATTATGAATTTTTTCAATTGGAAATTAAATAATAGAGACAGAATGGGTTTTCATATTAACTTATATCATCAATTTCCTCAATTAAACAAAACATTTAGCTTATGGTCACATACATAACTCATATAATTTGTTCCNTATATCATCAATTTCCTCAATTAAACAAAACATTTAGCTTATGGTCACATACATAACTCATAATTTGTTCTTTAATAATGAATAAAGAATTAATTTCTTTAAAAAATTTTGGAATATCCAAAACTATTTGAAACAGTATTCTTAATTCTTCAAAATATTGGGCGCCTGGGTGGCTCAGTGGGTTAAAGCCTCTGCCTTCAGCTCAGGTCATGGTCTCAGGGTCCTGGGATCGAGGCCCGCATCAGGCTCTCTGCTCAGCGGGAAGCCTGCTTCCTCCTCTCTCTCTGCCTGCCTCTCTGCCTACTTGTGATCTGATCTCTCTCTCTCTGTGTCATATAAATAAATAAAATCTTTAAAAAAAATTATAAAATTAAATATCATTTGGTAATGGTAGAGTGGCCAACACTTCATCTTTTTAAAAAGTGAAGCATTTGATGCCAATACCCATATCTTGATTGAAAATGACTGTAATAGTGAGGGGACTGAAGATGTCAATAATAATTAAGTTATGTGAATAATAACTGTTGAAAAATTAAATAGGTAGTTCATTGTAAAAATAAATATCTGTTGAATAGACATTTCGTGATCAGTGTTCAGTCTCATACACAGCACTGCCTAAGAAAAAATGGGAAATTTAGAAAACAGTTTTAGGTCTTAAGATATCTGCCTGAACAAAATACATGAATAAAATTGTCTATCTCCTGATAGGAGATAAATTGTACCATAAATCAATACGGTACAACTCAACATGGACTATTTTATAGCTGCTAAACATAGTGATTATGATTATGTGGCAATATGGATCACATTAAATGTCAAGTGAATGAAGCAGTTTGTAAATTGTTATACACCAATCACAAATATGTAAAGAAATATTTGTTTAAGAAATAAAAGTTAAAAATAGATATAAAATAATAACCATGGTTGTGACTGGAAGGAGATATTCTAATGTTCTCTAAGAAAGTGATATTTTTTTAAATACATCCCACTAATATTACATATGAGTTATGCCTCCATGTAAGAGTCTCCACACCCAAACATCTCTCTTCCCAGTAAATCTATGAATCTATCATTAGAGATTTCATCTCTGTCCATTTTTAAAACTGGGGAGCCCCAGAAATTCTTTCCACTTCTTCCTACATTCACCCTCAACAGCTTTAACAATCACTTTTATTCCACTAACTCCCAAGTCTCCCTCTTCCACTTAGTACCTCTATTCTAAGTTCCTGCTCTATGTTTTTAATAGGAACTGAATGTACATTTTATTGAAAGGATTTTGTACAAAAGTATTAACAGGAATTTCTTTTATCACCTCTGGCCTCCTGTACAGGGTTTCATGTTACCCTACCTGTTTTTCAATTGGAAACCTTACCAGCTAACTTCACATCTTTCTCTACCTTTCCCATCATGAAGTCACCAATTACCAGCCCTTCCACTCTAGAAGCCTCCTGAATGTGACACATCTTCTCAAGTTCCACTTCATCCATGCATTCATCTCTCGTGTTTTTTTATTTCTTTTCTAAACACGCATGCCAAAAACTTAGTCCATATTACCTCATTCAACCTTTACGCCAATCATCTACATTAATTCTATTTTACAGACAAAATGGATGCACAAAAAGTAAGTAATGTGGGCGCCTGGGTGGCTCAGTGGGTTAAAGCCTCTGCCTTCGGCTCAGGTCATGATCTCAGGGTCCTGGGATCGAGGCCCGCATCGGGCTCTCTGCTGAGCAGGGAGCCTGCTTCCTCCTCTCTCCTCTCTCTCTGTCTGCCTCTCTGCCTACTTGTAATCTCTCTCTCTGTGTCAAATAAATAAATAAAATCTTTAAAAAAAAATAAGTAATGTGACAGCATGGCTTGTGAGTGGCAGAGCTGGCATCTTTCACTATTGCAACAATCTCCTATCTCTATGCCACTCCTTCTAATTATTGTTTTTCAAATATTGTTTTGCCCCGTATTGCCTGAATAACAATTCAAACTTAGTATCTCAAAGAAAGTTCTTGAAACTCTACAGCAAGTGTAATTGTCCAAACTTACCTCCTGACCCTCCCTACCCCACACCATGTGTTCCTGCCGAACTGAACAGAATGAAACTCAGGACCTGCTGGGCCCTTTCTCTACCCCAACATTTTGTGCAACTGCTTAGAAAACTGTCCCAATCCCTTCCCCCCCAAAATACCTTAAAACCAGACATAAAGCTTTCTTCTTCCATGAAGCCTCTCCTCCATCACCAGATTATAGAATAACCTTGTTCACCAGATTTCCATAACACTATATTCACATAACTGACACATCCTCTACTGTAAGTTAAAAGAATTTAGTTGTTGGCTAATCTATCTCTAATCTCTAAACTATCTCTAATCTATCTTCCTTCCTAAATGATAATCTCCTAAAGAGTCAGAGATCATATCATTTTCTCATCCAATTATAATAATTGCATATCTACCACATAATAACACTTAATTCAATGCCTGGCTCATAGTAGACATTCAATAAATGGTGGATGCAGAAAATTATCAGAGCACCATAATACAAAGCAGATATTCATGGAAAGGGTAATCCTTATTAGATAGCCTTCAAGATCAAGGAGACTTTTAAGACAACTAATACAAGAGCCTGAAAGATCTCAAGGGATAAAAGGCAAAGAACATGAAAGAGGATGAGATATAGAAATGATGGAAGAGTTTCAAAAGCAGCAAAGACAAACTTTACTTCTTTGAAAATTTTGTCAGTTCTGAAATATTAAATAATCAGATGCAGGTTGATTTGGATAGAATTCTCTGCAACAAAGACAAAGCATTTTCCTTTTCCCTTCTTTGTGTAAACTCATGGTTCAGCTGTTGACCAATGGAGCCATTATGGTGAAACACCACTCTACTAAATGCTTTCAGTTTAGCCCATTTAAGCTATTGTAAAACTCAACTTGGCAGTCACCTTGCTGCACAGTGAAAGAGCAGGATAAATGAAACTTCCCTGAAGCTCTTTATCTTCAAACAGTAGGAGAACATTATTGGCTCCCTCCAGTTGTGGCTAGGTTACACGGGTTCTATTTTAAACACTTTAGACCAAACTCCCACCGTAATGTGATATTATTGGGCCAGTTTGTCTAACTTGAGAGAAAGCCCTCTTATTATAAGTAGAAGTAGTTTTGTTTCATTTTTTGAGAGTACACATAAAACACTTGGAAAGGTTAGAAATCTAGATTTTTTTTTTCCCTTTTGAGTAAATGGGAAAACAAGAAAAGAAATTCATTCTCAAAATAAATTTAAAAAGTAACAAGGTCAAATGTGTTTAATTAGTAATGATAATATAGTACAAACTCACTGCTAGGATTTTCGACTTTTCCATTAAAATTCAATTAATCTAATAATAGTAATTTGTAAGTGTCTAACACAAAAGATAAATAAAAAGAAGATCATAGTTGTAATCAAGGAAAATGTCTGAAGTAAAATCAGTCTACTTTGCTTCTCTAAGAGCTGACTTCATTACTTTGAAAAATTTACCACTCAGTGTCACATTTTCTCATCTGTAAAATAAAAATAATATGCAAATGCACTGATCGTTTCTAGTCAGTTGATATTTACAATAGTTGGGACAAATAGGTAATCAATATATGTCATTTGAAATGAAATTTAAATCTAATAAAGGAACCAAATTCAGTCTCTTATTGAAAGGGTTGCTCAATAGACTTTAATTAAAGGTATATGGTCAAATGATTTCTAATTACATTCATTGTTTTAGTTCATCATTCTTACATCTTTTTATGGTAAAGTATATGATACGTTATAGAACATATATAGGGAGAAAGAAGGATGGACCATATAAAAGAGGATTTTCATTAGGGGTTTTCTTTGAACCACATTTGGAAAATGTAAAATGTAGATTATGATTTATTTATTTAATTTATAAGTTTAACTGAAGTCAAAATTGTTGAAGTTGATTTAAAGTGAAGTAAACAAATAGACGTAAGGATATAGCCCATAAAACAAGAAATATTGATGAAATTTAGAAATATTCTGGGAATTTTCGTGTATTTATTTGCCTGCTTGTGTGAGATATTGTCTGAACATGTGTGTGATATTTTACTGAAAGGACTTCGATTGACATTCAGCAGTCACTTCAATATTCATTAACCACTGATTATGTATACAGCATACTGGGAACTAACCGCAAAAAGATAAATGAAATTTTGTCCCCAGGAGTACACTGAGTGATGGGAAAGACTGGCAAACATTGAAAAATTGCAAGATTTACTTATAAGATTCGCTTGTGAGCTATAAAATTCACTTACAGGGAGATATCCTGAGGTGGATCCATCCCACCAGGAAGGGGCAGACACGGTAGCTGACTTAATTTTTTAGGTTGAGTACAAATTGGATAGGTGAAGTAAGTTGAAAGGAAATTCCAGACAGTGAAAACTGGCCTGGTGTGTGGGAGGAGATGGGGAGAAGCTTTCAGAGTTATTCGAGTGCTAAAGACAGTGCTGAAAAGGTAGGCAGGGCTGAGCCCTGGAGTGTCCTTCATTCCTTGCTAATGTGATTAACATTTGCCTTGTATGGAGTGAAGAGGAATCAAACTTTTATGTAAGGAAGCTAACATATTACGTATATTTGCCATAGATCATTTCGACTGAGGTAGAAGGAAAGACTTGAAAAATACTGCGAGTATGAAGAGTAATTAAAGGGTTATTAAAATTTCCAGATGAAAGGTGGTGAATTGAACTAGGGCAAAAAGAAAAAAAAGAANTTTGCCATAGATCATTTCGACTGAGGTAGAAGGAAAGACTTGAAAAATACTGCGAGTATGAACAGTAATTAAAGGGTTATTAAAATTTCCAGATGAAAGGTGGTGGAGAATTGAACTAGGGCAAAAAGAAAAAAAAGAAGAAAATGCTGGTAAAGACTCAAAAGTAGACTGTGGGTAAATCCACATCATGCAATGACAGTCACAATTTTACTTGTATGGCCACTTAATGTGTTAAAACAGGACACAACTGCAGCTCAAATATAGNGGTAAATCCACATCATGCAATGACAGTCACAATTTTACTTGTATGGCCACTTAATGTGTTAAGACAGGACACAACTGCAGCTCAAATATAGTATCATAGGGCGCCTGGGTGGCTCAGTGGGTTAAAGCCTCTGCTTTTGGCTCAGGTCATGATCTCAGCGTCCTGGGATCGAGGCCCACATTGGGCTCTCTGCTCAGCAGGGAGCCTGCTTCCTCCTCTCCTTGTCTCTCTGCCTGCCTCTCTGCCTACTTGTAATCTCTCTGTGTCAAATAAATAAATAAAATCTTTAAAAAAAATAGTATCATAATTACAGTTATTTATAGTGTATTTTATTACAAGTTTGGGTTATCCCCTTTATCAACCATCATTCTCGGATTTATCTGGCAGTTCTTGCAAATTTATTTATCCTTATGGACTTTAGAATCCATTATGTTGTCTAGTTCACAAAAATTTATATTGAGTTTTTTAGGGAAATTTATTAAATTTATTGATTAACATGAAAAGCGCAGGTTTCTTTACATCATAAGTCTTCCTATACAAAAATAAAATATAGCATATCTGTCTATGTATATCTCTTTCCTAACCCTCAACAGTATAGTATGTTTACTTCATATGGATCTCAGATTTATTGATAAGTTTATGTCAAGATAGCTTTTCATTTGTGTTACTATGAGTGTGGTCTGTTCACCCATTATGTTTTCTTTAAAAATATNTGTTTACTTCATATGGATCTCAGATTTATTGATAAGTTTATGTCAAGATAGCTTTTCATTTGCGTTACTATGAGTGTGGTCTGTTCACCCATTATGTTTTCTTTAAAAATATTTTTACGGGGCACCTGGGTGGCTCAGTGGGTTAAAGCCTCTGCTTTCGGCTC
>LNAC01000219.1:817210-842675 GCA_002007465.1 Ailurus styani
TCTCTCTCCCTCTGTGAAATAAATAAATAAAATCTTTTAAAAAAATAAAAAAATAAAAAAATAAAAATAAAATAAATAAAATAAAATTATTTTTACAATAGTAAATAGGATTATAAAATGTATACGCCTGTACTAAACATCAACCTCTGCAAAATCTAGCATTTGACTATATTTGCTTCAGATTTTTCCTTGAAGAAATCAAACATTACAGATGTGATAGGTGTCTCTGTTTACCTTTCTAGATCCCCTCTAGAGTGGGGATGCCACATAAAAATCAGGATTCCTGGCTGAACTTGAATTTAGACAAACAGTGACTCAATTTTTAATGTATCTCATGTAATAGGCAATATGAATGCANTAGCATTTGACTATATTTGCTTCAGATTTTTCCTTGAAGAAATCAAACATTACAGATGTGATTGGTGTCTCTGTTTACCTTTCTAGATCCCCTCTGGAGTGGGGATGCCACATAAAAATCAGGATTCCTGGCTGAACTTGAATTTAGACAAACACTGACTCAATTTTTAATGTATCTCATGTAATAGGCAATATGAATGCATTTTTTATTTTTTTATTTATTTTATTTTTATTTATTTATTTATTTCACAGAGGGAGAGAGAGATCACAAGGAGGCAGAGAGGCAGGCAGAGAGAGACGGGGAAGCAGGCTCCCTGCTGAGCAGGGAGCCTGATGCGGCCCTCAATCCCAGGACCCTGAGATCATGACCTGAGCGGAAAGCAGAGGCTTTAACCCACTGAGCCACCCAGGCGCCCCAATATGAATGCATTTTTGTTTGCTAAATCTGACAACCTTACCTCTTGACGTATAGAAATATCCTGAATTTTTTAAATCATTCATAAACATTTCAAAACTCCACTACTACACATTATGTGATCTTAAACATTTCACAGCATTGTTTTTCATGTCTTCAAAACTTATGTAAATACTTCCAACATGTTGTTTCCATTGGCTCAAACCAAGATTGTTGCTTTTTCTCTTTCACATATTCCAACCGTCTCAATATTTGTGTTTAGCTAGCTATGTCTGATACAATGTAACTGCATGTCTTCCGTCAGTATTTTCTTGTATCCTGGATGGCTATTTATTCTATTTGACAATGCTTCATCTTAAACTGTGATTCAAGAGTACAGATATTCCTAGTTTTGTCAAAAACGTGGTTTATATATTTTTTTTTTGCCATTTTTGTTTCAGTGATTTCAGAGTAGAAAAAGGAAAAGAAATGTCTTTGCTCCTCCTTCTTACAATTGGAATTCCCTTGTGTCTTTGAAAATTACTGATTCCTTAAGCAGCATTCTAAACTAAGGGAATCAGAATCTTCAAGGGTCAGTCCAGAAGCCGTGTAAGTTGACAAACTCCACAGGTGATTCCTTTTTGGAGTAAGACCTATAGGCTTAGCTAAACAAAGATAGATTTTAGCAATATTTAAAAGATTCTACTTAATTTTATTGTCTTTATATGAAACTAATGTACAGGGGCGCCTGGGTGGTTCAGTTGGTTAAGCTACTGCCTTCGGCTCAGGTCATGATCCTGGAGTCCTGGGATGGAGCCCTGCATCAGGGTCCCTGCTCAGCGGGGAGTCTGCTTCTCCCTCTAACCCTCCCCCTTCTCATGCTTGCACTCTTGCTCTCTCACTCTCTCTCAAATAAATAAAATCTTTAAAATAAATAAAAAGAAATGAATGTACATTTTTAAGCATGTTGTTACACATTTTTATGATTCTTGCTACTTCTTAATAAAATACTAAATTGACTTCCATAAAAGCTACAGGTTTTAATCTTTAAAAGTTTATTGTCATATAAACTTTAATTACTAAATAGAAGTTAACTCTGATTTTATAGGAAGGTTGAGTCTGTGTTCTCTTGAGCTCCTGATGTTGGAATATGTTAGCCGCAAAAGTGAACAAAGTATCCTTTGAAACTCTGAACAATCTCTTGATGATTTAAACATAGTCAACCTACAATATCCAGCCTCTCATTGAAGTATAATCTTTTCATTACATAAGTTTGTGATCTAGTAAAATGATTGCTTTCCTGTTCCTCAATTATATTTCATTCTTTCCCTGCTGCGTGATCTTGCTCATACTCTTTAACTGAAATAGATCCATCCTCACCTTAGTTGATAAATTATACTGTCTTTATAAAGAACATTTTCAAAATCAATTTCTCCTCTTCCTTCAAGTTCTCCCAACCCAGATGTTCATTCTTCATTTCTGAACCTTAGGGCAATTCATTTGTATATTTCTTGACATGCTTATGATATGACAATAATTTGTGTACTTGATTTTTCCTATAAAGATAGATCATAATTGATAATAGAATTATAATATGTGATAATTATGTAACATCTACTAAATGCCAGGCAATGGATTAAGGTTATTACTTGCTTTAGCCCTTAAACATCTGCAGTTTGTAAAATTATGTTTTTCTATTTTCTTAATGAGAAAACATGGGCATAAGGAAGTTTAGTTCTTCCAAAATCACATAATTAGAAAAGCTTGTATTTGAACATGTCTCACTGCAGAGGCACCATTCTTAACCACAACGCCCAGCAGGGCTGCAGGTGATCTACTGCTTTGCGGTAACTTTCATATGGTAAACCCTAGGATATTTATTCCACTGAATCTCATTATTTAACCCCTACCATCCATTTGACCTTATTTAGGCTGCTTTTATTTTTTTTTAAAGATTTTTAAATTATTTATTTATTTGACAGATCCCCACAACGCCCGGCAGGGCTGCAGGTGATCTACTGCTTTGCGGTAACTTTCATATGGTAAACCCTAGGATATTTATTCCACTGAATCTCATTATTTAACCCCTACCATCCATTTGACCTTATTTAGGCTGCTTTTATTTTTTTTTAAAGATTTTTAAATTATTTATTTATTTGACAGATCCCCACAACGCCCGGCAGGGCTGCAGGTGATCTACTGCTTTGCGGTAACTTTCATATGGTAAACCCTAGGATATTTATTCCACTGAATCTCATTATTTAACCCCTACCATCCATTTGACCTTATTTAGGCTGCTTTTATTTTTTTTTAAAGATTTTTAAATTATTTATTTATTTAACAGATCCCCACAACGCCCGGCAGGGCTGCAGGTGATCTACTGCTTTGCGGTAACTTTCATATGGTAAACCCTAGGATATTTATTCCACTGAATCTCATTATTTAACCCCTACCATCCATTTGACCTTATTTAGGCTGCTTTTATTTTTTTTTAAAAAAGATTTTTAAATTATTTATTTATTTGACAGATCCAGAGAGGTCACAAGTAGGCAGAGAGGCAGGCAGAGAGACAGGAGGAAGCAGGCTCCCCGCTGAACAGAGAGCCCGATGTGGGGCTCGATCCCAGGACCCTGAGATCATGACCTGAGCGAAGGCAGAGGCTTTAACCCACTGAGCCACCCAGGCGCCCTTTAGGCTGCTTTTATACAATTATAAATGTGGGGATCTCAAGTCAACATTTCTGAGTATTTCTGTTTCCTCATTATACTTCAGAATTCTAATTAGAATATGTTCTCAGCTAGAGAACGTGGCCTAATCACTAGTTCTGATGCGTCCCCCTTCCTTTTAGTGGACTCCAATTGTTTTGTAGATCTGAACTGACAGCCGTTACATAAAGCAGCCACAAGATGATTAGCCAGGAAAGCTGAATTTTGTCAAGTTAATTACCAGTGGTACACATTGACTTTGATTCATGAATATGGCTTTTAGCAGAACTCTTAAAGTGAGATGTTAATCAGTCAAAGCTAATTTTTTACAGTTTAATGGAAATGTCAAAAGGAGGGTTGCAGGAAAAGTCCAGGCAAGAGGGACCCTGGTGTGCACTGAAAGAATCACCAAATATAAAAGAAGCATTCATTTTATTTATTTATTTATTTAGATTTTATTTATTTGACAGAGAGAGAGAGAGAGAGAGAGAGAGAGCACAAGTAGGTAGAGCAGCAGAGGAAGAGGGAGAAGCAGGCTTTCTGCTGAGCAGGGAACCCGATGTGGAGCTCAATCCCAGAACCCCTGAGATCATGACCTGAGCTAAAGGCAACAACTTAACCGACTGAGCCACGCAGGCATCCAAGAAGCATTCATTTTAAAGAAGTGTTTTCAAGCTACTTGATCATGAAATGAACACTCCTCTGATTGCTAGAGCTGCAATCAAATCAATCATCAGTACTCTTGACAAACACACAGACCAAATGAGAGATTGTGCTCTGTTTTTCAGGTATAAACTTTCCAAATTAAATGGAACTGTGTGGTACTAAGAGTGAATGCAAAAAGACAGGACAAAGAAAAAATGTATCTTTATTGAATATAAAACATTTAAAATTTATTGTATACTTTGTGATCAAATTGAAAATATTCTGCAATCTCTTTCTAGTTCAATACTGAACAAATGCTACTGGGGATAAAGACGTCCTCACAGTCAACCTAAGTCATTCATGCTGCTTTCTAAACTTATTGACTTTCTCTGTCTCAGGGTGATAAAAATCTCTTGATCTTCTTCCTCTCAGGGGAGAAAAAGATCTCACCCAAACACTTTTGAAAAGGATAGCATTATAGGAAAATACAAACTTTGTGTTTTGCTGCCGAATTTTGCGACTAAATATATTTCAATTTCTGGGGGGAAAAAATCTAAGTTTTATGGCATATAAGGCATCCAAGGTTTGAGGGTATACTTTAGCTTTCATTTTTAAGCTATTTTTTTTATGACCAACAGAAAACAATACCAGAAAATAAATGGAACCTCGTTTGAGTTTATAAGCTTTTTGTTACCAGGCAACATTGAATTTCAAGAACACTATTATTTTGTATTTCAAAAACCGCAAATCAAGTATGATCTCAGCCACAAAATATTATGATGAAATCCACCTACTTACAATATTCAAAAATACCCGTGTTCATCTACCTGTCTCCACTCAAAACCCAAGTTCATACCCAGGAGCTCCATCTCTTTTACGAACAGAGTGCAAAGACTTGTTCCCACTATCTCTGCAAGTTAGCACATCCATAACTTGGAGAATAAATTTCTTAGTAAAAGTATTCTATCTAATGAAAATATACATCAACTCTATGAGTAAGGGCAGAGTATGATACAAAACATCTGCCTCATTAACATCATGCAAGCCAAAATTAGCATTTTGATATTTAAGAGAACTATCAAATGCTATGGAATTAGGAGATTTACATCAGTAAAATCATTTAAAAGAAAGGATTCTTGGGGCACCTGGGTGGCTCAGAGGGTTAAAGCCTCTGCTTTTGGCTCAGGTCATGATCTCAGGGTCTGGGATCAAGGTCCACATCAGGCTCCTTGTTCAGCGGGGAGCCTGCTTCCTCCTCTCTCTCTGCCTCTCTGCCTACTTGTAATCTCTCTCTCTGTGTCAAATAAATAAATAAAATCTTAAAAAAAAAAAAAGAAAAGAAAACCTCCCCATTTGAAAAAGAAAAGAAAAGAAGGATTCTTATGGAATTAACTCTTGCCAGCTTATCCAAACATTTGAACAACAACAACAACAACAAAAAAAATTGTGGGCAAATCATTAACATTTCAGTGCTTTTCTTTGCCTTTTCCTCAATAGAGGCACTAATGGGATTTCTGAGCAAATGTGGATTTCAATCTTCTTTTGCAATAAAGACTATCATAGTCAGTGATTTCCTTCTGTGCCCCTTTATATTGGAGAAGTAAATAACGACAATGCCGAAATGCAGTTTTCCTGGTAGGCCATAAGCCTCGTCTACAAAATTGTGACATCTTTCCAAACTTCATTTTTGAAATTTGAGAACTTGGATAATGAATCAGTAAAGTATATTTGATGCAATTTCATATATCACTATAAAATACTATGTTACAGGTACTCAGGCGGCTCAATCAGTTAAGCGGCTGCCTTCAGCTCAGGTCATGATCCCAGGGTCCTGGGATCGACCTCCCACCCCCAGCAGGCTCCTTGCTCAGCAGGGAGCCTGCTTCTCCCCTGCCTGCCATTCCTCCGGCTTGTGCTTTCTCTCTGTGTCAAATAAATAAAATCTTTAAAAAAAACATTTTAAAAATGCTATATTACCATTTTATTCCGAACTTTGGGGCAGAAATTTTTCTCTTGATATTGTACATATCCATTTATCATTGATGTTTTAATTATTTCCTATATCAAGTTATATTTATAAAATTTAATTGGATATTTCCAACAATAACCATAAACGTTGACATAACATCTCATAATGCAATCTTATCAGAAACTACACATACTGAATACATTAAGGAAAAATAATTGCCTAAGTTGAGCATAATAGGTTTAAAATTTCTTTAACCCTTTCACATGGTGAGGCAAATAATTTAATTAGCAATTTCTCTAGTTCCCTTCACTTATAATTTAAAATTTTCTTTTTTATAGTATAAATATTTTTTCAATCATTGATTAAACAAATATTTGTAGAGCTCTTTCTTCAACAGGAATATCATGATTACCAAAACCAAATGCCTGTTCCCCAAAAATACATGGTTTGGTGGAATATTACAAAGCAATACATCCACGGTATGTACTCATTCTGTTCATTTATAAGAATTAGACAATCAAAATCATTAATAATCCCTCCACTGAGAGTCTCAGTTAAAATATTGGGGTTTGTTTGTGTTTGGGTTTGTGTTGTAACATATGAAATCACTGTTTTGTAGACTTAAAATGGTCAATTGCAACAATGGTATACAATTCAATCTAATATATTTCACTGTGTATATGAACCACAACACTTGATAGCTGCATACTTAATTTTCCATATTTTTCTATAAGTTATACTAATAAATCGTGTTAAATTGCATATCCAATCACCGAAATCTTTGTATACACTTCTCATTCTCCCCTCAAGAAAAATCCCCTGTAAGTAAAATATCTAAAGCCTTTTTTTATCTTACAATTTATTTTTAAATGGTGGTGAGAGGGGTGCCTGGGTGGCTCAGTCGTTTAAGCATCCAACTTTGATCTCAGCTCAGGTCTAGATCTCAGGGTCATGGGTTTAAGCCCTGCACTGGGATCCACACTGGCATGGACCTACTTAAAAAAAATGTGCTCACTATATTTTTCTCAATTGTCAGTTCCATTTCCATTTGATTTATGTTATTTTGAAACTAAATGACTATTTTATCCATTTCCCCCCATGGCTTTCTATTATCCACTGAATAAATTTTGGTCTTTTTTTTTATTATTAAAAAATTCCATTTACTTCATGCATGTTTTTGCTTTTTCTTAACATAGAATTGTCATAGTATCATCTTCAGTCTTAAGGGGAAAAACACCCAAAATATATTGCTATATCCCCTCCACCATTGTTAACATAATGACTTTCTCCTTTGTTTTCAGTTAAGCGTTGTCAGGGTTGGTCTATTTTACTGAACTTGTCAAAGAACAAATATTGGATTAAGTTAGCAATGGGATTTTCCCCTTCTTGGCCTAATTTTTAAATGTCGGTTTTTGCTTTTGGTGATTTTTTATTTTCCTTAAGTACATTTCTTACTATTTTTCTAAACTTTACTTAGTGTAAGGCTTATCATTTATTTTCAGTCCTTACTACATAAAATAATTTTCTTCTGAGTACTGTTTTGGCCTATTACATAATATGCATAAGATTCTATGTACTTTTTTCTCTGTTATTTTTTTTTGAAGTAAGATATAATTGTAGAATTGAATCACTATTTTCCTAAGTTAATTAAGTCATTTATCTCAAAGGTAAAATATTCGATTTGGAAACTATTGTGAATGTTTAGAATAAACCCAAATCCCTCTTCTCATGTGACCTCTTTTCCTGTGGAAGGTGGACAGCTAAAATTCTCAAAGAGTTCTTGCAGCTAGGGGTGAAAATACGGTCTAGTTCTCACTCATGGAAGATTAACAGAAGTCTCTTAGTAGTTCTACTGGGAAAGCTCTACGAGTTTTTTTTATTATTATTCTTAGAGAGCTTGCTGTATTGGTTGGCTTGTCCCTTTAGTCCTCTGCTTTTCTCCTTGTTCCTGCCTGGAACGTGGTCATACACCCAAAGATTTAGCAACCATCACGAACACAGAGAGAAACCACATACTTAGGATATGGTAGTGGGAAGGAGAAAAGAGCAGAGATGGCTAAGGCTATCCTGGAGTCGGTGCATAGATCTAAGCAGTCTACTTCTGGACTTACTGTTTCATGAGAAAATAAGCCTTTGTTTTATTTAAGCCAAATTTCATCAGATTTTTTCCTTTCTTGAAGTCCAAATTCATCTTCATGGAAAGTGTGGCTGTAATAGACCTTGTCTGTCTCCCACCTCAGATCTCCTTTATTGGTCAGTCCACACGTCCCCCATGTGGGACTCAGGATTTCCTTGAATTTATTAAATTTTCTTCCATTGTCATAAATGATTGCTTCTTCTCTGTTGGCTCTGGTCTTTTTTTTTTTTTTAACTATTATTATGGAATGCCTATGAAACACTTCTTGAATTTCAAAGATCTCACCTTGCTTAGAAAAAGTGAAATTGCAGTGGACAAATTTAAACAAGCAAGGAAGACTTTATTCAAAACAAATACAATAGGGTAAAGATATTGAAGTCAACCTCATTGAAAAAACATAGCGGAAGTTTTAAGAGTTGGGGGGAGCTAATGGAAAACTACTGAAAGACATTAGCAGGGATGGTCAGTGTGATTAGGCCATCTGTGTATGCTAATTGTTGCATATTTAAGTTTCTACCCTCCCACAGAAACTAGGAGATGGGAGTGTTCTTTCTTGATGATTACATTTGAAAGGATGGCTCCCAGGTCCTTGAGAAAGACATTCCTGGATTTTAAAACTGGCTAGAGGCTGAAGAATGATTTATATACATTTCATAGGGGCAGAGGAAAAAATTGCAATCACAAGTTTTCTAAAGTAAATCCTTCAAGAAAAGGGATATCTGGGACCTAGAGTCAGGAACAACTCTGTCCAACATTAGTCAAGCTGAGGGGAACTTTAAGGCTAGCTTGGTTACGTGTCACTTGTCTTTTGTTATTTGGGTTTCTTCACAGTTTTTGGGAGTTCCAGGAGAATCTCTTGAACTCGCCATTTGCACTGCTGAGTTGGTGCACTTCCATCAGTGGTCTCTATTTTCATTTGGGTCTTAATGTGGCAATTGTGTTTTTCACTCCAAGCAATTTTTCTTGTTTAAGATCATTCTCTCATCTTAATTTCAAAAGTCTGATTTATTTATTTGATCAAAATCAAAAGTTGATTTTTTATATCAACCTACCATATTCTAAAATTTTCTATTGTGTTGAGGTAACCAATGCATAAGAATGTACTCAACCCTATTTTTCAAATGTCATTGTCTTGAATCAAAGTTAGTATCCTTTTGTTTGTTCCTGCTAACAGAGGACAGTTTGTGCTTTCTCAATATTAAGCATTGAGAAGGGTTCTGCCAAAAACCTTGTTAATCTACTTCCAAATCTTCTAAGTACAAATGAAAGAAGGGAGTAGCTTTCAATTATTTTACTTTCATTTTGCTAAGCAGGAGTTCCAGTAGCCTGAAATTGTTGGTGATGACATAAGTCAGGATATGGTCTGTCAGTCTATGCTGAAGAGAAGTTTTGTTTTGTTTTGTTTTTCATTTTCTTTATTGGAGGAGCCAGTAGTTGCCCGGGCCATGCTTCCATTGTATGCCTGTAAAATACACTTCTAGAAATCCAGGTATTGCATTAATTGTCCTCTCTTCCGCCCCTAAATATGTTAACCTCTCTTCGTACTTGCTTTTTAAGAGGAAGGATAGTGAAATTCTACTGGCATTCAAGGTCAATTTTAACCATTAGGCACAGTAAGCCCAATGCCTAGGGTCCATATTACTTTCAGGTGTTCACAAAAATGTTTTTAGTTTGCTTTAAAAAAAACAAGAATAAATATAGTAATAGTGAATATATAACAATAAATCTAGCTGGGATTACATTCATCTTTATACAAAGACAGTTGTAAAACATAATTTGTAATTATTTTTTATGGAGGAAGGGGCCCACGAAAGTAGAAGTGCTGAGGATTTACAAAAATCATAATGTGGCCCTACTAATGGCTCTTCTACTTTCTTTTCAGATGAATCTTTTTAATACATACAGAGATTCTCGGTTATATTAGTAGTTCCTTCATTCTAGTATGACTTCACTATATCTATCAGAAATATATCAGAGGGTCTAGTTGTGAATTTCATCCACTGTCATCCTCCCAGTTTATTTCCCCCAGTTGTTTATTTCATAAGATTCTTACAGGACAGAGGGTATGATCACTTTATATTGAATGATTTATCTACTACTTTTTTCTTTTCCTTTTTTTTAATTTTCAATTTTTTTATTAGGTTACATTAGTCACCACACAGTCCATCATTAGTTCTTGATGCAGTGTTCCATGATTCATTGTTTGCATATAATACCCAGTGCTCCCTGCAGTCCGAGCCCTCCTTCATACCCATAAACTAGGAGTCACCAGGAGTAAACCCGTAAAAAACACATCAAATGTTTCATAAGACACTTCGCAGTTTCTATATCCTTCGTTTCCTAGAAAAATTCTCCAAGCTGTATCTAAAAGTCTCATGTGAGTCAGCCAAGAGTCCTCCAAAATTAAACATGAAGGCCTAAAGATTCTGAAGATGGCTTCTTCATCTGATAATCCCCTTGGTTATTAGATATGAAATCTTAAAAGAGGATGGAACAATTTATCCTAACAAAAGGAAATCTAATATGCAATGACAATAACTCTCTTGAATAGCTAAGAATTAATTGCGTAAAACTCCGTGGCCTAAGTTTATCTTCATCCACCGGCCCTGGATGAGAACAACTTCATAATAAGCAGCACTGACCACATGCTTCCTATGTTCCAGGCATCTTCCAATACATGCATTGCCTAATGCAATCCTCTGGCAACACTGTAGGATACCTACTTTTACTATTAATATTTTACAGATAATAGAGGAGGCTTAAAGATTTTAAGCAACTTACCTAAAGTCATATCTAGTAAGGGCAGAAGTAAAAGTCAACTAAATTCTATTTGACGCTTTGCTCAAAACTTATTAAACTGATTTATCCTCAAAACAGCTTTCTATAACATGGAAAGAGAAATACATCTGCTGGCGGGTTTTCATACATCAAAATTTTTACTGCCTTTCTGCTTTTCCTTTCAGTGTACAGACGTTTCCTTGTTGACTGTGATTTCTTTTATTAAAAACCAAATTCAAAAGTGGATAAGAAAAGAGAAAAGTCTGGGCGCCTGGGTGGCTCAGTGGGTTAAAGCCTCTGCTTTCGGCTCAGGTCATGATCTCAGGGTTCTGGGATCGAGGCCCGCATTGGGCTCTGTGCTCAGCAGGGAGCCTGCTTCCTCCTCTCTCTCTGCCTGCCTCTCTGCCTACTTGTGATCTGATCTCGCTCGCTCTCTGTCAAATAAATAAATAAAATCTTTAAAAAAAAAAAAAAGAAAAAAGTCCTACTACTCTCTGAAACCTTTTGTATTACTAGACTTATTTTAAACTAGCACTACTTTTCTCCTATAATGCAAAGTTAACATTATGTAAATTAGTCATGTATCATAAACTATATTATATGGGTTTATATTATATGTATATACATATACATGTATGTATGTGAGTATCTACCAACAAGTAGACTTTCAGTAACTATTTGTTGATTGTTTGAGGGCAGTGTTTCCGGTCACACACCTCCAACAAACTACAAGCTCTTTGAGGGCAAGGACAGTCCTAAAAGAGACTTCTAATCCTTTTCCCATAACCTATGGCATTATATATGTTTTGGATTAAAGGTATATTTTGGAATTTTTGGAATTTTGGAAGGGCATATACCTATCTAGAGTGGCAATGTGTAATATAAAACATCAACATTTCTTCGGGAAAAATTGTGAATATTTACACCAGAAAAAAAATGAATGGCTTCAAATCAGTTCAGAATATATTTTGCTACCAAAACAGGTCAAGATGAGGTTTTGTCACCAACCAGTCACAAAGACTGCATCCTCAGAGCTTTTTTGAATCCCAGAACTTGAAGAAAGGAAATGTCGACCTGTACATCGCAGTACATGGTGGGTCACCATAGTATCCATGGACCCGTGGTACACGATGGGTTACTCCACCAACTTCGTAGTTAATCAAGAGGCCTGTCACCCTCTATAGCTCAGGTTCATGTGATATGCTCCAATTTTCCAAACAGCATCCTTCGATAGTAAATTACAAAAATGAACATATTAAGTTCTGAGATTGAGTATCAAAGTCAAATGGGTATTACTCTGCAATAAAAATGAGATAATTTTTAATTTTTTTAAAAGATTTTATTTATTTATTTGACAGAGAAAGAGAGAGAGAGAACAAGCAGGGGGAGCAGCAGGCAAAGGAAGAGGGAGAAATAGGCTCCCTGCTGAGCAAGGAGACTGATGCAGAGCTCGATTCCAGGACCCTGGGATCATGACCTGAGCCAAAGGCAGACGCTTAACTGACTGAGCCACCCAGGCTGCATGAGATAACTTTTTTAGAGTCCTTTATATAGCAGAGAATTTTAAAACGTAGACAAAAGGTCCAACATGAAAGAAAAAATAGGAGCTGGTCCTGAGTGTATTTATGGCAGTCATCCATCTAGATTATTTTATTGACTTTTGGGGCAGAGGACATAAGGAAGGGTAACAATCTAAGCACTTGGGATTGCTATAAAGGAGGACTGATACATGAAATATCGCATCCTTTATATGAGCATCATGGTCTGAAAAAATAACTGACAAATGAGGACACGTTCATGAACTGTGATGTTTGGGGTTTGGAAAAAGGAAAGAGAGGATCAACTAATAAAATCAACTGTTTTCTCAAAGGGCAAAATACTGTATTTTCCTCGCTTTCTATTTTATACAACCATACCTAGGAAAACTGTTGAATCACACGAAAGAAATATTTTGGTTATAGTTAATTTTTCAGAGATTGAAAACCAGATTCAATTATCTGGCAACTGTATTACCTTTGCACTTCAAATAAAATTCAGTTTCCAAAACCACAAAATAAGCAGCTGCATAAACTAAATGCTATTTGACTGTGTGTTCTAATCATGTTTTATACTTCTCTACTTTCCTGTGTACACACACATGCACAAACACACCCTTTAAGATGGGTAACTATTACTTAGAGATCTATCTATAGTGTTTAACAATTAAAAAAAAAAGCATACTCTGAACTAAAACTCCAAAAGCCAATGAAAAAATCTAGGATTTAAAAGATCAAATAACAGCAAATGAACATGATCTTCTAAACTTATGTTTTTTGTAAAGATTGTGTTTACTTATTTTAGAGAGAGAGAGTACACTCACGCACCCATTGGAGCAGGGGTAGGGGAAAGGGTGGGGGGGGACAGAGCAGGAAGGAGAAGGAAAGAGAGAGAATCTCAAGCCGACTCTGTGCTGAGTGTGGAGCCCACATAAGGCTCAGTCTCATGACCCTGAGATCGTGACCTGAGCCGAAACCAAGAGTCTGAAGCTTAACTGACTGAGCCACCCAGGCGCCCCTAAACTTATCTTTTTGACTCTGGCATACTTTAGAGACAAATTTGAATGAAAATTATATAGAATAAATTCATAAGCAGGTTAATTTTTTTTTAAAGCCACATTGTTGAATGTTAAAGTATTAGGTATTAGTATTAGGCTAACAGGGTAGATTTTTTAACAATATTCTACTCTTAACTTTAGCATGGTATTGACACGAGGTATATACTTAATAAATACTTACTTTGTTGTCTAAGAGCGCTTACAGTTATTTAGCAAGCATATTATGTACTTCCTCTGAACCATAAGTACATTAAGCAAATAAGAATGATTTATTTCATTGACCACATAAGCACAATGAGATAAGGTAAGTTCCACAATTTCACATGAAATATAGTCAAGGTTCTGGTCCTGATTCAAGGTTTATTGCTTTTTTCAATAAAAGCCACTACACTTCCTTTCTTTCAGCTGTTATATTTAGTTACTCTATTCTACATTCCAGATGGTCAGGTTAAGAAGGACTGCTATTTAGAAGCTGCTTATATATAGCAAATTCTTGAGGTAAAAAAAATTTCATGATAACTAAAAGGGTCTATGTGCAAAGCTTCCCTAAATACTATACTCTGAAAATATAACCATCTTCAATTTTAAATCAAAGTGACTATTACTTCATCTTTCCATTGTGTTCACATATTACTGATTTAGGGGCTCTACTATGAAAAAATCCATAAATGTGCATTATTCCATAAGATGAGTCAGCAACTCTTAACTTTTCCATCTTGAGCACATTATTTCCAACTGAATGAGTAACATTTCTGTCCTCAAGGCAGAAATACCTATATAATTAACTTTAATTGTCCAATGTTTAAAAAGGCTTGAACTTTAATAATATGCAGGTAATCAGACAGTAGAGATCTCAAATAACTTCCCTTAAAAACTTTAACACTTCGCACCAGCTAAGGTGAAAGGAAATAAAATTCATTGAAGCTATCTACCTAAGGAGCACCTTTGGAATATGCTCTGATGGAAAAAAATCCTAAATTGTCATCAATGGACAGTGAGGGCCCAGAAATGCATAAANCACCAGCTAAGGTGAAAGGAAATAAAATTCAATGAAGCTATCTACCTAAGGAGCACCTTTGGAATATGCTCTGATGGAAAAAAATCCTAAATTGTCATCAATGGACAGTGAGGGCCCAGAAATGCATAAAACAGTCTGTTAAAATATGGGTAAATGGTAGAGCCTGGGAAAACCTTGAAGGATACCTACAAAGTCCATCAGGTATGAATTCAAATCCTAGCCTATGACTTATAATTCATATAACCTCACTTGGCCTCAGTTTCTTCATCTGTAAAAAGAGGATAATCTCTGGCCTATAGAGCCATGTAAGTAATCTATTCAATTTCACTGCTCCAGCTTGTTGGGCACTTCCAGGGCTTCAGCCATTGCCCTGGAGGCCTCTTTTTGACCACCGGAAGAGAAGCAGAGTAATGGGCACTACAGACAAGACTGAATCCACTGAAGCCAACTTTTAGTGTTGACTGGTTGCCTCCTGGGTTACTCATTAGAGAAGGCACTAAACGACTTTCATAATTCTCAAGAATATTTTTAAAACTATCCAGTATGTTCTTGGTTTCAAATGAAAACGCACATTGCTTTAAAAAGAGATATCCAACAGGTAGGATAAAAGAAACACCTTACAGACTCCTGATTTCACATGAAAACATACAAAGCGGAAGCAGAGTCGCGCAGCGGAAGCGTGCTGGGCCCATGAAAACATACAAAGCGGAGAAAAAAAATAAAACAATCTACTGCATTTATAAGTCAGTCAATGAAAAATTTAGAAAGTTTCTTCTTGAAAGACAAGGTATGTAACCTATTGCCCAAGAAACCCCCAGTTTACCTAGTAGCTTTAAAGCTGATTAAAGAATGAAAAATTTCAGACCTAATTATGATAAACCTAATTTTAAAAGAATTCATAGGCACAATTCCTTTATAAGAGGCCCCTATTTTGCTTGAGAAATACTAAAAGAGATTCCTCCAACCTACTAGGCACCACGCTTAAAGGAGTGTTTGCATCCAATGGTGAATGTAACGCTGGCTTCAACTTAAACCAAAGCAAGAAAAATAAGACCATGTTTTCACAGAGAGCCATGAAACCATTTTCCTCATGAAGCTACAAGACTCCTTCCAGGAAAGAGTAGAATTGACTTGACACAAGAGAAACGAAGCATTTTTAAAGATGATTTTCTATTTGCTAATGTTGGCACCCAGTTGATAAGCAGAAATTCTCTCATTTTAAATACTAATTTACCTTACTAGATGAAACCAAAGTAGAGTTTACTCCAGAACTTAAAGCAAGTTTTTTTTAGGTTGGAAAGCCAGTGTATAAGAGAATAGAATGAATATAATATGAAGAGTATGGTTATATACTATATGACATTGATTTAAGCTCTTTACATGAAAAATAGTTCAATATTCATCTTAGTTTAATCTAATGAATGTACTATTATTTTACCTGACTGAATATCCTTTATTGATTTTATTGTCCCTATAACCATGTGAAGAGATACAGTTGGTTTTCAACTATGATTACACAAATAATTGTTGCCAGATTCTGAATTTAGCTATCTACCTATCTTCTGGTGCCCTTTTCACTGTAGGTTAATCCTATGAATTCCAGATATGCTTGGGAAATATAGTCAGAGTTCCTATACCCAGACAGTTGTAGTTGCCCACATCCAACAGCAAGGTCCTATAGACAAAACTTTTATTCATCATATATATTGAGCCTGTATTCTAAAGGAAACATTGCTCAACACATTGCACTCTTTTTTTTTTTTAAAGATTTTATTTATTTATTCAACAGAGAGAGATCACAAGTAGGCAGAGAGGCAGGCAGAGAGAGAGGAGGAGGCAGGCTCCCTGCGGAGCAGATAGCCGGATGCGGGCCTCGATCCCAGGACCCTGGGATCATGACCTGAGCCGAAAGCAGAGGCTTTAACCCACTGAGCCACCCAGGCGCCCAACACATTGCACTCTAACCTTTCAACATTTGTTAGAGTTTGTCTCTTACTCCAAGCTTTTTAGTAGTAGTAGTAGAACTAGAGACAAAGAAGAGAAAGAAGAAGGAAGAAAGAGGCATCTGGTATCTCTACGAGGAAATGGGGAAGGATAGACACTGGAGCCACCTCAACCTGGGTTCTAATGGCCAGCCACCTACTTAGTAAATAACCTCTTGTCACAGGAAAGTTATTTTATTCCTATGTTCAAATCTCTTTCCTTAGATTAAAAAAAAGGTTTTTATTTAATAGTTATCTTTTGAGTTTATGTGAAGTTTAGGGGCCATATTGATAAAATATCTTATGTAACACCTAACATCTGAAAAGTAGGTTCCAAGAAATGATAGTTGGCTTTTTGTCTGCACTTCCCTCCTTAATCATTTTCCTCTATCCATTTCCCTATGTCAAGACAGGAACCAAATCAATTAAATCTGAATGTCTGAATGGTGGGGCCCAGGCATCAGTATTGCTAAAGTTACCCAGGTGATTTTAATATCTAGCATAGGTTGTAAGATAGTCTTATCATCCTGACTTTCAAACTATTAGAAATATCTGTGGAATTTAATCCTTAATCTCAAGGGTACATTTATTAGTTACTTGTCATGGCAAATAACGTTCAGATCCATATCCTCTAACTGGTAGACTAAAAAAAACTTGAAATTACTCAGTAATGAGAAAGCATCAGGGGTATCCCACTGCTTTCCCCCAGACTTGAATGTAATAAACACTTGAGACCCTAACAGATTTATTTCTTAAAAGCAACAGGAATGTCAGTTTTTTCTTTAACGCAAGTCATAAATTCAGGCCCTGGAAGATTACTTGGGTTAGTTTTTGATAGTAAGGAAAAAATGTGTTAGTAATGTTAAATCAAGGAAAAAGAACCCTGCTAATGCAGCATCATCCTATACAATAAATTAAGCTGCTTTGCTGTTTCCTTCCATTAGCTAATATTGTTGGTGTGGCTATTATTTTCTGAAAGTAAGTGCTACCAGTTAGCCAANTTTGCTGTTTCCTTCCATTAGCTAATATTGTTGGTGTGGCTATTATTTTCTGAAAGTAAGTGTTACCAGTTAGCCAAAAAAAAAAAAGTGTTATCCGTTAACAAAGAAGGGTTAGTACCAAAGTTAATTAGAACAGTACTAATCAAAGGGTGGTTCTCAGAAAGGCAACGTCAGCATCACCTAAAAGTTTGTGAAAATGCAAATTATCCAAACCCACTCCAGACTACTGAATCAGAATCTTGGAGAGCATCTGTTTTAACAAGCCATCCCAGTGATATTTGATGCATATTCATGCTTGAGAATCACAGGCTTAGAGGATGTCTAAAGCAAATAAAATTCAGTTCATAACTTATCATGTTATATATTCTCATCTCATTCTTTTCTTCATCCATTTTTCCTTTTTCCACACACACAAAAAATGCTTACAAAATAATTTTCATCCAGAGGGAATTACTTCATTCATGGAATGAATGACCATGAGGATTTGGTGAGGTTCTGGTCTAAAAGGATCAATATTTATCTTGTTGTAAGAAACTGAAGATTTGTAGTCCATTTTTTAGTGAGTGAATTGCATACAGAAGAGAGCTTAATATCAGTCATATTCTGTTTCAGCAGTTCCTGAAGAAATCAGAATCACCAGGAGCTGGATAGTATAAAGTCCTAAAGTTGAACAAGCTGCAGAGAGTTAGCATGACATACTCACTTTCAGCTCACTGAAATAAAATCTTGTATTTTGGTTGCTCTATGATGAATGCCTACAAATGTGTTCATAAAAGAATTTATATTATATAGAGTTGTTGACAACTGTTACATCTCATAAGATAACTAGTTCAGAATTGAATAAATGAATGTCTGCAGGAAAGCTAATTCAAAGTATCATTTCTTAAAGCAAAGAATATATAATATTGTCCAGCAACATTTATTTCTGAGAATATACAAAAGAAGATAGCATCTCAGTGATAAAGGATTAGCAATTCAATATGCTACTGTATCTTTTCACTTTCTACTAAAGATGGACAATATAACTTCATTAATGATGAACATTTTAATCATGTCTGAAATGGAGAGGTGAAGGAGATATAATTCAGTAATATGGGATCCTTTGAGTGAGATTTTACAATCGCTACCCCCTAAACTATTAATTCCAGAAATGTCCTATACTACCAGTCTGGGGAATCTCCACTTTCATGAGTTATCCAAACTGCATGAACTTCCTGGGTTTATTAATGCTTCAAATGAACATCTAGTTCTTAAAATTCTGAAAATCATTAATGTGTCTATTGGTGGAGATTTTCAAACAGACAAGATGCGTAAGTCAACTTTCAATTATACTTATAATTACAGAAGACCTACAATATAGAAAATCCAAAAATTAAAAAAATAAAATAAAATCCTATTGTGCAAAAAAAAAAATCCAAGAAAAAACTTGTAATTTTAAAATTTTATATTGACAATATAAAATATTTTTAGAACAGACTACAAATGTATATTCATAGGTGGTTAATTCTGTTTTTTTTTTTTTAGTTAGTAACCTGAATTCTAACAGGAGAATAGAATGAAGCCATAATTAAACATCCCATCTCTTACCACTTAGGTAGACAAAGAGAAAGAGATCTTGGAGTGATCAGAAGAATCCTAATTACCACCCAGGGAGGTCACTGGACCTCTTCTAGCTCCCCTTAGCAGTGAGAAATAGAAAGCAGAGTGTAATCTGAAAATATGGGGGGGGGAGGATTCTGCCATTTAATAATACATTAAACTAAATCACTAAATATGGAAAAGACATATAACTTTACCTCCCAAAGGTTCTCAGGGCAACAAAGCACAGAGTTTTTGGTTGGACATTTAATTTACTTTTTCATTTATTTTATTATGTACATAACTCCCCAGTACTCTCCCTGAATACAAACTTTCTTCTCTTTTGCCTGCATGATACTTTTTTTTTGACATGATAGGACCTTAAAAACATAATATTTACAGCATGACTTCCCAGCCACTTCCATTAGCAAATGCTTTTTTTGTGAAAAAAGTGTGCTAAACAATTTACATATGTCATGCCATTACATAAATTTTAAAAATCTGTCTATGAAAATATATCGCATAATCAAGAGTTTATTAGCATAAGGAACTAGAAATCACTGAGTAAATCAATTCTACTTTTTGTTCCACATACTTTAATTTACTACCATATAAACAAGTATGAAGACCCTGACAAATAAGCTTCTTGAGACCGCAGCTTTGACTTCAGTTAACTTCAAGTTTATTTAAATTTATGCTAAATAAACAAATCAATTCCTATAATGACTTCCATGAATCATATGAACTCATGATTTGAGGGAGAGAAATATTTCTCTAGAGGTTATGTCACTTCAATCATATTTTTGAGAAAGCAATAAAAGAAAAAGCAAAGACATGGGGTTAAAAATAGAAGATTCAGTTCATTTAACAATTCTTCAATGAAATGCACTTGATGTTGAAATGAACATAAAATAGGCTGACCAGACAGTCTTTGTGTTCAAGAGACAGCTTAAAAAATTGGAATATGAAGCTATTAAAGTAATGTAGAAGAATTACATTTTAGTAACATTTTACTTACACAATTCCAACTAAGTTGAAAATTCCTATGAAATAGGTACTATTTATATATTACTAATGTGAAAACTTCCATATGATTAAGATTAATGCCTTGTAGGTAATTTGTAATGAATGTAGTTGATCTGATTAGAGAAAAAATATTATAAGAACTGAAGGAAACGACCAGTGTCATTGGAAATAATCTGGGAATCTTCTATAGAAGACTTAAGCTTCAAATGAATAAATGTAGAGACAAGGTACCACTATTTATAATAAGTAGCATTAACAAAGACACAGAAGCAATCATGTGGGTCGTTTATTAGAGAATAGCAAGGAAGTTTCTTTTTAGGGAGCAATAATTGTTACTGTTAAATAGGTCATACATATATACATGTTACCTTGAAAAGATCTTTGGAGAGTTTGGTTTTTAAATTTAGAATTTAAATAAGCAGTCAATAATTTTTTTTCTAACATACTTTTTAATCCTCTTTTTTTGTTTATTAGCTGATACTTATTTAAATTCATGTGGTACATACTTTTCTAAAGAGCTATTCCAATCTGGAGAATATGCAAACAGGCTATTTCTGCATCAGTGGTTTTGGTATGTCCATAGCATGTGGGCATTGGGGTCACTACAGATTAGTATTTGATCTAGTTCAGCCCCTTACTGGCCACTGATCACAGGTCAATTGGCTTTCATGTCCCTCATCTGCAAAGGAGGGAATAATGATATGAAATGTACAGAGGCGTTTTGACAATTAAGACAGGTAATTCTTTTTTTTCTTTTTTTTTTTGACAGGTAATTCATTTAAAGGCATAAAGCAAAAATGCAATAAATCATAACCCCCATTCTAATTTTTGAAATGGTGCCGATAATACAGAACTGTTTTAAATTGTTTCTTCCCTGTGGTTGAGTATGAAATAGATGTGGAGAGAAGCTGTGTTCAGGAAATGGAATTTAGTGTGCTTATGAAACCACAAAGTGGAGATAGCCAATGCATTTTTGACAACATCTACCTAATATATAGGTCAAATTGAAGTTAATGGTTTAGAAGTTATCAGCATATAGATAGCAATCAAAACCATCACTGGGTATAATACCTCATAGTAAGTGTATTTAAATTGAGGTAATGGGTTTAGGGCAAATGCCTCAGGAACTCTGAGGCTTAAAAGCAAGGTAAAGGAAGAAAAGACTACAAAGGTTACAAAGGTTTCTGAGGCTTCAAAGAAAAACCAGATGATGGTTTCATGAAATCCCAAGGAACTGAGACACATCAATCAGCCATTGCCCAACAATGCTGCAAAACAAACACTCCAAAATTATAACAAGATGTTTTTTTCTTGCTCACTGGTCCACAGCTTGACTGAGCCAGATGCTTTAGGCTGCAGGGTGACTGTGCTTGGCTCCAAGCTTTGTATTAAGTTCATGTCTGCTCACATGTTTCCACATTCGCCTAGGACGAGCAGGTTCTCAGCATATGTGTTCTCACAGCAAACAACAGGGTGTAAGAACTAAGCCAAACTGCAGATGCATAAGGTCTGCTTAGTTCACACCCACTACTATTCCACTGCACAGAGCAAGTCATACCACTGAGCACAACATCAATTGTGGCCATATGCTGTATCAACAGTGAGAATGGGAAAAAATTTAAAAAAAAATTTTTTTAAAGATTTATTTGTTTGTCAGAGAGATTGGGAGAAAGAGCACAAGCAGGGGGAGCAGCAGGCAGAAGGAATGGGAGAAGAAGCCTCCCACTGAGCCCTGAGCCCAACATGGGACCCCATCCCAGGATGACTTGAGCAGAAGGCAGACTCTTAATCAACTGAGCCACCTAGGTGCCCCTGTAACCCTTCTCTAAACCTCTGAGAGGGAGTGATCTTTTCTCTTTTCTAATTCCAATACCTCTGTTTATATTCTGGCTCTCAATTTTCCACAACACGAGAAAAAATTTGCTCTCTTTATATGCTTTCGAAATTCCAGTCTTTCCTTCTCAACTCCCTAATTTTTCCCTATGTTCAAACTTTTCAGTTACGTTTTTCTACTAACTTTCCTAGCTATGTTTTTATTTCCATTTTTTGTTTCTTATTTTAGAATTACTAGTCTGTAGTTTCTAAATATATGACCAAAACCACAGTAACATTTTCCTTCCATTTTTTAATTCATTGTAATGTAACAGGAAAGCCAATTTCTGCCTATGTGTTTTTTTCTTCTAGGTTCTGGATTATATCTTCCCACATTTTTAGGGTCATCATTATACCCATTATTGCCTCTTTCTTGGATCTTCAACCTTGACCTCTCTACTGGCTTCCTGGTATCAGCATTTAAGCCTGCCTACTCCTCTTTCATCTTAGAAATGATGCAGACAAAATTAAACAGAATCCTTCCTTGAACTCCTGCCTGCCACAAGCTACTGCAGTCATTTTTTCCCTTTTCTCTCCCACAGCCAAATTTCTGTGAACTTTCATCTTTGTTCACTTTACTATTCTTTACCTTCAATTTATTCTCTAACCTCTGAAGCCTGTTTCTTATACCAGACATTTCAGTAAAACTGCAATTTACAAGGTTACCCAAATACCTCTTCCTTCCTAAATCCTATGGGTACCTTTCAAATATTACCTACTTGACCCTTCAGCAGAAATTACATTGTTGAATTTTCCTTCTTGTTAAGATCTTTTGGTAGTTTGGATTTATTGTTAAGAAACTTTCATGTTTCAGGATGCCTGGGTAGCTCAGTTGGTTAAGTGTAAAGCATTCCACTTTACACTGATATTTTTAGTAACATATGAATTAGTGTCATCTTCCAGAATACATTCCAGAAGAGTTGTGGAGGAAAGCTGGGTTTAAAATTCAAAAACAGAGATAACTAGGTTATGTGTGAATTACACTAAGAAACCTAAAAAGATAAATAAAATGCTTTGAGTCCAGCAAGACTGTCTCCTTACCTACATTTAGCAAAAACCTAAAAGAAATTTCTTTGTTCTTCAGTGTTCTTTTCAAAAATAGAAGGCGGTATGAATAAATATGATTTGTGGTAACGTTCATAGCATTATTTTTTGGTTGGTTTTTAAGAAGTGTTTTATTGACAGGCAGTCATAGTCCTATCTACCACAGACAAATCTACAAATCAGACAATTTTCAGTGGAAATTTTTCAATATATTATCAGAAACCAATAATTAATGGAAAATGTGAACAGAAAATCTTCATGATATAATTTTGATTTCTAAAATAAAAGCAAAATCATAAGTAATATGCCATTATTTCTCTCAAATATAAAATCAGGGGCACCTAGGAGGGTCAGTTGGTTAAGTGTCTGCCTTCACCTTGGGTCATGACCCCAAGGTTCTGGGATCGAATCCTGCATTGGGTTCCCTCCTCAATGGGGAATCTGCTTCTCATTCTCCCTCTGCCACTGCCCTCTGCCTGTGTTCTTTTGCTTTCTCTCTCTTTCTCTGTCAAATAAATGGATAAATCTTTTTTTAAAAAATCAAATATAAAACCAAAGAAATGGAAGAAAAACAATCTTAAAATTAGACTCAAAATTCTACTACATAATATAATTTACACTGAAGAAAGGTACTCAGGGATAAAAAGCCACTGGGAGTTATTATAAAATAATGCATCGATTTTTATATGAGAATTAATATTTATATGAGAATTAGAGCAAGTGATCTTTGCTCTGAGTTTGTAAATAAATTATTCATGGTTCCGAACCACCTTGAGAATTTGGCAAGCTACAAAAATCTTATTTTAATATTCTTAGCAATCCAGAAACTATCCCTCCAAAGGTCACCCAGGAAACTAAATACTCCAAAATATCATTCCCTCTTAATATTTCTTTTTCTTCCTCCTCCAATAAAACACTTTTTTTGGAGAAATATCAGTCACCCATGATTGATCATCAAAAAAAAAAAAATGTATGACCCAACACAACAGAAGACTATTCTTCTTATTCTATGCACTGAAATAGGTTAGTATTTAACATGAAGAAAAGGAAGCCCTGACTAAGTACTGATGCTCATGATAAGCACTCTTTTGATAACAAACAAAAGAACTAATAGAAAAGAAAGAAGAGGAAAAAAGCAGTGAACAGAATGATAAAAAGAAATTATGGGATCCTTAATCCTTAAGGTATTTAAAAGCCATCCTTTTAGGCTTAGACTGGCTGCTGTGTGTGTGTGTGTGTGTGTGTGTGTGTGTGTGTGTGTGTGTGTTTATATGTATGTATTTTGTATTTTGGGGATATGAGCTTTAGCTCCATCTAGGTCAACTGAAATTTTTACTTCTCAAATGTAGTCTGAGAAGCACAAGAGATGCTGTTAGAAAGGCAAACTTTCAGGGATGCCTGGGTGGCTCAATCATTTAAATGTCTGCCTTTGGCTCAGGTCATCATCCCATGGTCCTGGGTTTGAGTCCTACGTTGGGCTCCTTGCTCAGTGGGGAGCCTCCTTCTCCCTCTCCCTCTGCAGCTCCCCCTGCTTGTGCTCACTCACTCTCTCCTCTCTCTCTATGTCAAATAAATAAATAAAATCTTTAAAAAAAAGTATAATGTTTCTAAAATATTTTATTTGTTTACTAAAATAAAAAAGATATATATGGTCTGTTGAGTAACCCTAAATGTGAGGCACTTTTCTAGGCACTGTAAATTCAAAACAAAACAAAACAAAATCTGAGAAGACGTGTACCAAGTAAAGAAAAGTGGACATGGATACAAGTATGGATAATGAGGGGCCTTTGGCAGAAGTCTGTAAGGGTACACTGGGGACATAAACAAGAAAGGTGCTGATCTAACTGGGGTAAGTCAGGCTAGGAGAAGCCTACTGAATGCGGAGGCATAGAATAATCTGAAAGATGAGCAGAGGCTTCCTAGATACAAACGGAGACACAAGAAAAGCCTCCTATCTCGTTATAGCTCCAAAGATACTTTAAAAAAATATATGTAAAATATATGTAAAATATATTTTATAGTAAAATATAATAAATATTTTACTCAGAATTCTGTCTGAAATCCATTATTAAGAAATGTTAAAGGAAAGTACAACCTGGGATAAATGAAATAATTCTCCATTACTATCCATCATCCTCAGCCCATGCCCCATCTCAAATATAAGCCAGTTTAGGATAAATGAACTGATAAGCATATGTCAGCTAACAGAAGGGCCATGACAATAAGGAAGCAGAAATAACAAATCAAGATTCAAATAGTAGTATCAACTCACAGAACATTGTAAGCAACTGTGAAGGCAAGCATTCTCTGGATGAAACAGAAATCCTCTTGAGGAAAGGCTTCTTTTTTTTTTTTTTTTTTTTTTT